>PVKV010019021.1:0-43252 GCA_004027835.1 Alouatta palliata
TTTTTTTTTTTTTTTTTTTGAGACGGAGTTTCGCTCTTGTTACCCAGGCTGGAGTGCAATGGCACGATCTCGGCTCACCGCAACCTCTGCCTCCTGGGTTCAAGCAATTCTCCTGCCTCAGCCTCCTGAGTAGCTGGGACTACAGGCACGTGCCACCATGCCCAGCTAAGTTTTGTATTTTTAGTAGAGACGGGGTTTCACCATGTTGACCAGGATGGTCTCGATCTCTTGACCTTGCGATCCACCCGCCTCGGCCTCCCAAAGTGCTGGGATTACAGGCGTGAGCCACCGCGCCCGGCCAGAGATACAGAAATTAAGGCTGGTAGAAGGGTTGGGAGGAGAATGAACACAAACTTATCCCGTCCCCAGTTCGGCCCTGGCCACTAACTCCATGCCAGCCTAAGACTAAGAAGACAAAGAGAACTGAATATACCCAGTAGACAACTTGCAAAGCAGAAGTGAGAGTTTCAAATGCTTAGAGTTCCTTATCTTCAGTGATGCAAATGTTTTAAATGATGTAAAGTAACTCAGAACTGTTTTGATTGAGATTTCCATTTCTACTTCTCTAAACAGATTCAGTCTCTAAAAGCCAGAAAGCAAAAAAAAAAAAAAAATGACTTCCATGAAGATATGATTTATTTTGATGTGCTTCCAATTTTTGAGTGAAAATTTTGGTGGCACTCTTATCCCAGAGATAGTCACTCTTCTCATTTAAGGTGAAAGCTGAAATCAATTATATAAATGAAATTATAAATGGCTCACATCCATAAATACAGAATCTCTGAGACTGAACAAACATAGCAGTGATAGTTGAAGTCAGTTGACTTATAGCCCAAAGACTGAATCCAGGTCATGTAGTTTTTTGTTTCTTTAAGTTTTTCAACTGAATTTCATGCCTTTAGATGAGACTGTTGTTTCTAAATTTACCACAGGACTCACGACCTGAGATTGTTCACATAGAGCACGATTTATACGTTCATATTACTTGCTTGGTTCCTGTGGACATTTTAGTTTGGGACCACTGACTTACATACACTAATATTAAAAACAAATAAGCAACCTCTCTCCTAGGTGGAGTTCTGGTGCTAACCGTTTCAGAGCAGAGTGCTAGAGGGTTATTGAGCAACAGGATCACCAAAAAACACAACAGTGTACACCACCACTGTAATCAAACTTAACAAAACATCAGGAGACCAAAAACACCAGCGAAGCTCACCAGCCCTGAATAAAATGTGTCTATAACTTTGAAACCGCTTTCCAACAGAAGTACCTGCGAAGTATCACTGAGCTTCCTTCACGTGCACCACTCCCACAAAACCCCTGACATCTGGATGTCCCAGAACACAAGCTGGCAGCCAATATCCAATTCTGGCTTGGCAAAGGAAACAATCCCGCTATTCGGTGAACTATGGCCATAAATGCACTATCTGTGGTATCCAACTAAAAATACTCAACCTGGACCAATTCAAACTGCCACTCAGCCAGTCTGGCCACTTGCTGGCTATTTAAGGCATCTGCAGCACGTACTACAGAAACTGTGCCATCATCTGTCTGTTCATATGTCCAGATACGGAGGACTGAAGTCCCCACCCCTACCCCCATCTCAGTTCTCCATGACACTTCCTGCCACACCCTGCACAGAACCCAAGAATCGGAAAGCTAATGCTCAACGGAAGGTTTTGAGGTCTTATTCAATCTCCCCATTCCTCAAACTTGTTCACAAATGAGAAAATAGGCCCAGCAAGTTGATACGGAGTACCTTAAGAGGGACTATTAACAGAAGTAAATCTCCAGGACCTCCATTGCAGCCTCAGGAGCTCAGGGCTTCTTCCTGCAACCAGCCTCCTTGGGGCAGGGCATGCCTTCAGCCACGGTGGTTCTCTGCAACCTAGCCCAATGTTCCTGAATCGAATTTCTATGACCCACATGGGCAGTCTAGCTTACTCAAGTTCCTCATTAGGGTCTGGGTGAAAGCCCACTGGTAATAAAGGATTCCTCTGTTCTGGCTGGCCGCCCGTGCATATATTTCCATCAGAGATGTGGTGGGGAAGATTGGCTGGCTAGGGACAAGGCTCGAGTTTGGAATCCTACACTCCAGCCACAGATTCCATCTAAAAGATAAATGGCTACCTCTTCTGCTTACCACAAGGGGTGTTTTCTTGTGTCACTGTGACTTTGATTTTCACCAGCCTTCTGAATGTTGCCCTAACCCTTTTCCCTGCTCTAGACAGCCATCTTCCTGGAGGACTTATTTAGAGAAAATTAAATGAAACTCTCTATGACTGATTACCCATTTCATTTATTTGTGTGCAGCTTCCAAAGCTTTACATTATCCACAGCCCATTTATTTCCATTAAAATAGATAAAATAATTAATCAAATACGGTGATGAAGGTCATAGCTACAAAATGTAAGGCCATTCTTTACAGAAACATATGGCCTTATCAAACAGTTTTTAAACAAAAATTATATTGGATTTCAGTGTTTTATGGGAGCATATAATTATCATAGACTAAAGAGCTGTCTATAATTAATTTTCTCCACTTCTTATTCTCATTGTTCGACTTACCAGACCAGATATATAGTTCCTTGGAGATGCTTTATTGACCTCTAGAATCCCTTTGTGATCTGTAGTGCTACCGTGGTCCACAAAATCTGTGTTCTTGCTCTCCCTGACAGCATCTGACATTTGTCATCAGGGGTTGGTAATCCCATACATAGGGCCCCATTTACTACGTACCACAGCCAGTCACCAAAGAAGAGAAACTTGAAGAAAAGAAAGAAAAAGAAAGAAAGAAAGAAAGAAAGAGAAAGAAAGAGAGAGAAAGAAAAGAAAAAAAGAAAGAGAAGAAAGAAACCACAGGAGGAGGCCTGTGTAGTAGACATCATGCCTGACCCAACATCATGTCAGTTCCTCTCTCCCTGGGTAGCAATCCTGATCATTTTAAATAAATCACAGAAATCCCACAGAGTGACGGGTTTAGGCAACCCAAGCCCAAGCCAATCATCATAGCAGATGCCATAGCCAATGAACTGGTCATTGAGACATCAGAAATTTGTTGGGGGCTTCTGGAAAAGGTCACTTGCTCCTCTGACATGACCACAAGAAGCCACTTCTCTCTCTCCCTCTGGAGAGTGCATGGTGGATATGAAGTCAGAATTGCAGAATTTTATTAACAAACGAGTTCAGGATGAAGCTCAACCACAGAAGGCAGAAAATGGAGCTTTTTTTTTTTTTTTAGAGACAGGGTCTCCGTCTATTGTCCAGGCTGAAGTGCAGTGGCACAATCATAGCTTACTGCAGCCTCAAATTCCTGGGCTCAAGACATCTCCCTACCTAAGCCTCCCGAGTAGCGGGGACTACAGGTACACAGCATCATGCCAGGCTAATTCTTTTTGATTTCTCGTAGACATAGAGTCTCAGTTTCACGATGTTGCCCCAAGCTAGAAAATAGGTTCTTGACATCACTGAACTGCTAAATCAAAACTTTGTTCCCAGTTATGTGAGCCAACAAAAAAATCTCTTTTGTATGAACAAGTCGAACCTGGGGTTTCTCTTTCTTGTACAGCAAAAGCCACAATGGATATAATATCCTGGGCAGCTAAGGAGGAATAGTGCAGGAAATTTCTAATCTTGTTGCTGGCTTTACAACATTCTCCAACGCCTGAAGGACAGTGGGTGAAGGAGCCCAAGGACACACAGCTGATCAACGCTGTTGCCCATTTCCTCAAGCCTGCTGGCCAACAAAAGCCAGAGGGTAGCCTGGAAGACTCCTCTCCAGCAGGACCATTTCTGGCCTGTCTGGTGACAGTGATAGCAGAAAGCAGAGTCCGACGGCTGGGGAAAAGTGAGTGGACACTCACTAAGGCTAAGCTAAGACACCACAGAGGCACAGATGGAGTGGAGGTTCTGTAAGATAGGACTTGAGTCCCTGATCTTCCTCCTCTACTCACAACTTGGTGCTGCCCCACCCTCCCTGAGGGGGCTTCCTGATAAACCTCATGTGAGAATATCCTTGTCATATTGTGAGTGGCTGCCTGCCTGACAGGAGCAGAAGAGACAAGACTTGTAGGGTGGGACAAGGTGCAGAGAAGGTATGTGTATGTTCTAAACTCCAGATTCCCATCTGGAGTAAGGAGCTAGGAATGAGGAGGTCAGGTCTGCCCTGGGATCTCTCCCAGGAGCTGAAGGTATGGTGAGGAGGTCAGGTCTGCCCTGGGATCTCTCCAAGGAGCTGAAGGTATGGTGAGGAGCTCAGGGGCACATGTGGTGAAGGGCAGGAACACTATTCCGCAGTTAGCAGGAGAGGAGCAAATCAGCAACAGAAAGCCCTGGACTATTAAGGTCAGGCCAGGTTTTTGTCTTAGAATGTGCTCAAAGTCAGCTGAGCACAGAGGCTCATGCCTGTAATCCCAGCACTTTGGGAGGCCAAGGCGGGCAGATCACGAGATCAGGAGATCAAGACCATCCTGGCCAACCCAGTAAAACCCTGTCTCTACTAAAAATACAGAAATCAGCCGCGCGTGGGCGCCTGTAGTCCCAGCTACTCCAGAGGCTGAGGCAGGAGAATTGCTTGAACTTGGGAGGTGGAGGCTGCTGTGAGCTGAGATGGTGCCACTGCACTCCAGCCTGGGCAACAGAGTGAAAGTCTGTCTCAAAACAAAACAAAACAAAAAGAATGCGCTCTAAGTCCACTTGGCGCTCCACAGACAGCAAATTGCATTTCCACACTTCCACTCAGCAGTCTTACAGCTGAAATGCTGGATTCCAACAGAAAGACTTTCTGGAAGCTAGGGAAATCAGTTAGGGTGTTAATTAGACTTTCTTTGGTGGCAACTTTAACTGAGCACTTTCACTTTCCATCTCCCACACACAGCAAATGCTGTAATGCTCCAGCTTAGATGGTAAACAGGAACCGTAGAAATGTTTCTTGTCAAGCCTACTGTTCATGGCAGCCCCCCTTAATATCTGCATTTCTGCATGGCATTGTTGTCCTATTGGCCCTGACATTTTAAATTTTTTATTTTATTTTTAATTTTTTGTGGCTGCTAACTCCTAAACACATGGCCCTGACTTTTGATAATGAAATTTCCTCCACCAAGCATTCATTCGTAGGTTCTCATTAAATCCAACTCAGGTAACTCTTCCAGGAGCACCACTCTCCTAAAAATAGAAACAGAAAGACCACAGAGGTCTATGCTCTCAGGCTCTAGTGACAGGCAATTTTACCGAAAGGAGAATCGATTCCAAAGGATGCAAATCAATGCTAACCCTAATGGCTCAAGCTGGTGTGATGTCAAGCTCATTTATAGACAACATATACAAATAAACGTGAAATCACCTTGGTTGGCAAAAAAGAAATAGTGCTATACAAGCAAATGTAAGTGCAAGATATGATGATGAGGTAAATCTCCTATTGTCTAGAATGGGAGCTCTGCTTTAAGAGGAAGGGAAAGAATGAAGCAAGAGAAGTCAGGATGAGTTCTCTCCACAAGATGCAAATACTTCACGTCACTTTGTCCACTGGATACAGGCTAGGAGACGATTAAACAAGAGGAGAAAATGCAGATGACAGCACAAAGTGCTTTTCTTCTATACTTAGCACTGGTCTGACCTTCACCATAAGGTGATATTAGAGGATCTGGCCTGTGTCCAGAGGACAGTGGTCATAAGATCTAAAGGAGATAGAAGGGGGAAAAAAGGCTTAAAGTTTTTCAAAGTAAAACAAGAAGACAATGAGTATTGGGCCAAAATGGTCCAGGTTAAGCTGTATTTGGTGACGAGTTCATTTCTCTCCTCAACTAGTAATCCTGTTTTCAAATTCACTTTAAATAACATTTAATATTCAGTCTTACTAACTTTCAGGGTAGGGAGTGATACTGAGAATGGTGATCAAACTTCTTAGGACGGTAGACATTTTATCTTATGTTTATTATATCCAAACAGCTTAAAAATGAATGCAAATAAGAAACAGGGGAGGCTTTATGTGACTGCACGTTCTTGTGCTTCACAGGCTAATGGGCAGAATACCATTGGGAAAACCTGAAGGATTTATCTCCATAGCAAAACAAAGGAAGGCAATATTCAGCAGAAAGGCTTAGACCTCTTATTTCAGAGTATTTCTCTGAAATAAGAGGTCTAAGCCTTTCTGTTTGTTATAGGTAGAAAGGGACACAGAAGGAGAAAAACTAAGATGAACTGTGTTGAAACACAGCTGCTAGAGGAGCCCACAGCACTTTTCTTCCTCTCAGACCACTGCCCTTGGAAGTCTGCACCTGCACATGGCCAGGTATCCCCCAGGGCAGGCAGGGTGTCCGGTAGAGTGCCAGAAGCAGGAGGCAGGTTTTCATCCAGGCTCTCACACCACATGGCCGAATGACCATGGACACCTACCTTGATTTCTTTGTCCTACGTTGCATTTATAAAATGAGAAGATTGGACTAAATCAAATGGCTTCTCATCTCATGCCCAATACAAGTCAAATTCATTACGACTGTCCACCAAGGCCCTACCATGTAGCTCCTTACCACCTCTCTGACTCATCTCTCCCCCTCCTTTAAGCCTCTGTACTGTTTCTGGAATACATCAGGCCCATTCTCACCTCAGGGCCTTTGCAGCCGCTTGCCCTGTGTCTGGAAAGTTCTTCCCCCAGGCTATCTTCGTCTGGCTTCCTTACCCTTCTCAGGTGAGTCTAATATCAGTCACATTCTCAGTGAGGATTCACTCATAATTGCAACCACAATTACCCGCCTTCACCCTCTCACTCCCTGCAACAATCCCTGTTTCCCTCTTCAGCTTGAAAATATTTTTTTCTACTTAGCACTCAGTTCTCCACTCATTTTATATTTTACTTATTTATCTTGTTGATGTTTGTTGCCCCTACCTAGAATATCTGCTATCCAATAGCAGGGATTTCTATCTGCTTTGTTCACTGCTATAGCCTCAGTATCTGGAAGGTGCCTGGGACATAATTCAGTAAGTACTTGCTGAATATATATGTCCATAGATGGCTGGGAGGGAGGGCAGAAGAATTACAGACCTTTACACTGTCTTCGGTCTGGGGTCTGTGGGCTGTGGTGCTTACGGTCAGAGGTCTCTCTCTGCCACTAGGATGGACTCTGTAACCACATGACAAAAACAAGCTGGCCTAAGTAAGACATAAAGGGCCCAGGGCCAGACGCGGTATGCTTTCACTCCACTGCAGAACCTCCCAAGCTCTGCTTCCTGCTCGCTCCATGCCTTAAGCTGATGGGCATGTACACCCAGCACTCTCAGCAGTCATACCCTGGACTCCAGATGTTGTTTATGAGAAATTTCTTATATTAGCATTCAGCTCCACGTTTCCAGAATCTAAATTGATGTCATCTGGGGAGAGCGTAGTTACACCCACCTCCTCTCATTCTTCATTTAAAATCCCCAGGTAAAAGGGGAGTAAGTTTCCCTACTGCCAAGATATCACACTAGAGTTTATCCTGAAGTGGGGAAAAGTACTGATGCTCCCACAGGCATTTCAGCCAGTTCCACTAGATGGCAACATGGTCAGGATGTGCTGATATCCAAGAGTGAAATTAACCAGGAACAGAGTAGACAAGCTCCTGCGCGCCACTACCACTACGGTTCTCAGCTTGGCATGCACAACCTTGCCTTTGCTTCGCTTCAAGTCTGGCTATATTCAACCACTAATTTACAGTTGGTTCTCAAATGGTTCATGCTTACCCTTGAATGCTTATGAATGCCTCCACTCCAGCCTTGGAAGCCTTATGTACACATCTTTCTGCCAAAGTACACTGCTTACCCTCCCTTTGGAATTCTATCCAAAACTCACGTCTTCCACAAAACCCTCCCAAGCAAAGTTGGCTCTGATCTCAACTGTATATATGCAATGACATACAGTCACAGACACATAACCATTTTTATATATGGCTAGAATGTGTGTGTGTGTGTGTGTATACACACACATACCTACATGACAGGATCACATGCACAGCTCTAGGCATCTAGTAGACAAATGCACATTGACTATAAATGATATGTAGGTGACCACATTCCATACAAGAGAAATCAAGATTCTATGAAATAATATTTATCAGCTGCCAAGGGTTCAATTAATGGACCAAAAGACTAGATATACCAACACCCACCTATGTCTTCCAAATTCTAGTTTTTTCCTAGTATCAAATTTAAGTTCCAGAAAATCTGTTGGGCAGAACAATTTTAAGAAAACCTAAGCAAATATTATAAATCAACTTGAAAAAAAGTATATAAACACCAACGTAACTTTAAGGGCTATTTAAAACACTATTCCAATCCTTGGTAACTTTTTCAATTTACTTTAAAATTAAGTCTACTGTGGAAGCATTAAGTATGGCTAAAAGCAAACCTAAGGTGTTATTTTAAAAGTACAAAATGTTTTATATATAAGGTAAAATTTTTTTTGGTTATTAGAGAAAATGGCAACAGCAATACTCAAACAATTACCCAATGAGATAATAGAAATAAACACCCTCGTGTTTACGGATTGCCCCGTGGTATCACCACTGCTGCCAGACCACTGGGAACCAGAGGTGTCCCGAAGGTAATAAACACATAAAAAATGTGAAAGACAAATTCTGGGTGAGAAAGCCATCCAATCTTTTCAGAGTCCCATCTCTGAAACATTTCAAACCTTCATCTATTTACAAATGAAACTATCTACACGCGAACTTCAGATGCCATTTTTTCTACCTACAGTACTCACACCTCCCTCAGCTTAACATTGGTTCCCCACACCCAGAGCCATAGCAAAACAAAATAAAACAAAAGGGATGTGTTGAATACAGTAACTCTAAAGCCACGAACAAACATTATATTTCCTTGAAGACAGAAATACCACGTTAGTCATCTGAACATTTTACCAGATTTCAACGAAGACATTACATTCAAACATACTCTGAAGGCAGTTTTAACTCACCTAGTTTCAGCATTTTCTCCCTGTATACAATTAGAAGGACAACTTCACAGTATCTTGGTAGAGTCATACAGACTTGAGGAACGCACGCAACCACCCTGTTGACGTGTGCACTACGGTGCCTTCATCACCTTCAGGGAGACTCAGTCCTCCTCAAGAAGAATTCGAAATAATTTCTACTATCCTTTTGAAAAATCTACCTTAAGCTTACCACGCAAATGCACAGAAGGCACTGGTCAACAACAGTCACTTTGAAAAGTTGTCTTGCTTGTTATTCTGGGAGCTGGGTTTCGTCACTTGTAGTGGAATGCATTATGCAGCCTTTAATTGTGAGTACAGAGAGGTCTCCACATTCACAACAGGGATGGACTGGTTGCTGCCTACACTTGCTCCCTGTAAACTACAGCTACATAGAAACTCAAGATTACCTGTGACAAGCAAACAGGAGTATATTCAAAATCAAGCAGAAACAGGAAGTCTAACATTTCAACATGCTTGAAAATAGAAACAGATACTTAAAAAACAACAAAAAAAGGGAGAGGCCCCATTCACAGATGCCTGAAGAAAAGAAAATTTAAAAAACACCTCATTCCTACCTGTATAAACATGAACGTCTATTAATAATAAGTATTGCTCAGAGGTGTTTCTGTTCTCAGGAGAACTAGAGAACACAGTTTGGACAATGTTGCTACTTAAAGTCATTAGTCTTTTGCTTTGGAAGCGTATAGAAGGTTTTCATAATGAATATAACTGTGAGAGTATCCAGGCATACACAATACACACATGTACACATACACATACATGCATATATACAATCTAATAGTTTCTTTAAGAGCCTGTTTATTTACCTGGGCATTTGGCAGTCATTGCCACCCACAAATCTTTCCTTATCCACCCCCACAAGTAAGATTCTGCCAGGCCTATGAGGCCCACCTCAAGTGCACCACTTCTAAGGAGACTTTTCCTGGGTGACCCCAATTAGGTATGTGTGATCTCAACCTCTTCCCTTAGCCCCTACTGCACCTCGGTTGACCTTTCTTGCTAACACTTTTTTGGTATCTATCACAGCTGTCCTTGTATTAATTTTGGTTGTTTATCTATCTTACTCTCCCTACAAGGTAAGCTGCTTGATTTTATTTCTATACTCTGTAGCAATAACACTCCGCCTTGAATCTACCAGGCACCTGGCAAAAAACGTGGAAGGTAATGGACACACTCTCCAAGGCCGGGCTCAGAGTCTATTTAGGCCACTTTCTGGTTTTGTAGACGTGCAAGTTATTTAACACACCTGAGCAATTTTGTACTTCTGTAAGATAAGAATCACATCAATGTCACAGAATTGCTATTAAGATTTAAAGAGAACCATGTGAAGCAAATAACACTGCCTGATGCACGCAGAGTTCTCAAGCAGTAATGAGCATTATTATTGACCTAAATTAAAATCAAGTGCCAAATACTAATGTGGGAAGGAGGTCAAAAGAGATACCAAAACAACTTCAATTTACAAACATATCTATACGTTTCCTATTTTCTTTGGCCTATATTATCACGTGACTAACTCATAGAGATATGAAGTTTATACCAGTTTATACCTTAGAAACAATATTTTTGTGTTAACCCCCCAAATTCTGACTGGCATTTCACGCCATGAAAACTTCATCAGTGACTAAGGGTCAAAGAAAGTGTCAAGAGAAAACTCTTCCTGGAAGTGCAGGACTCTAAATCACAAGAACTTCCCAGGCCATGATTCACTGGCAATTTCAAGGGTAAGTTACAAAGAGCAGAAATGCTGCATCTAAACAGAGGAACAGGCCCCTCACATTTCCCTAAAATGTGACCTCAGTGGTGGCTGCTTGGCTAGGTGGTCACCAGGAACCACTCTTTCCGTTTCTGCTGGGGGAGGATGGAGCAGTGAAGTGAAGCCGGGAAGAGAAGGCTGGGGGAAGAATCCTGCAGTCCTATGTGAAAACAACTGCCACCATCACAGCAGGGCCCTTACACACACTCCAGGCCCAGTCGGGGAGGTACCAGGAAGGTCCCAACACCAGGCAATGGCAGAGGAGGCTGCACGTGGTGGTCTCAGGTATCTGGTGGGCACCTCCAGAGCCAGCAGGAAATAACTGGTTTTGGAGAGAGTTCTCCAAAAATAGGAGGATAAAAAGCAAAGCATCTGCACAGGCATTTCCCTAAGACACTCCTCTTCTCTCACTTGAGACTAGAATGCTCAGGTTGTCCCTGGATCTATTCAAAGTGTGCTGTTTAAACCAGTCCCAGCAGTTAGCAATCTGCTTATCCTACTATATCTGGGAAGAAAGAAGAGTCAAAGACAGAGGCTAAAGAGCAGGGAGATTCTCAAGTAAATATTTGTGAAGCTGTCAAACCTTACAGAATAGCCTTATGTTAAAAAAAAAAAAAAAGTTAATCTCCACAAAGATGTCTTTGTAGACATGACTATGCACAGAACTTCCATGCATAGGACCTGTGAATTAAGACACACTACGTAGGTTCAGGGATCAACACTGTGATGGTTGCCCAATACGGATGCATCACCCATGCTTCAAGGCAAGGTGGAGAGAGCAGGCAGCTGGGGCTTCCAGCCCTCGGAGCCCTGCCTGGTGGCCTCTAGTGGCTGAGGAATCTGTCCAGACCCAGCTTTGTAAAGGCAATTTGTGCTCAGGAATACAGGTGGCTCTTGGCCTTTTTCTTGGTGAGCAGAGCTCTGCAGCAGAAGCACAGGGCTAATCTGCCCCCCAACCACTAACCCCTAACCCCTGAGAGTGCAAATGACACTGTCAGTCATGGAGGCACTCTGGAGTGTCACAGTAATACCAAATAAGCTGTCATGAGGGAAGTCTGGGGCTGTCTTATCTGGTATTCTTCTCTATCTCTCTGCAAACACACGATGGTGGCCATGAGAAAACCAGATCCTTCTCCGTGTGTGTGTACTCCGCGTTATCTTGGCATCTCAGAGCAAGAGACTATCACTTAAATCAATTCACTCCCCCAATGCCCAGCGAAAGTGGGTGGCAATCCCAGTTTCCAAAGTGAGTGGCAGAGCAGAGAGGTTAAGCAGCATATTCAACAGGGCCCTGCGCAACAGGGCAGGGCTGAGAGAAGAGGCCATGAGGCCTAACCCCTGCCCTCCCAGAACAATCTCTAGACACACACACTCTCACTGGCCTAGTTTCATCAACTGCTTATCACATACCCCAAGAAAAATATTTCCTTCACAGCTACCCACATCCTTATCAGCAGCACATTCAACAAAATCATCATAAGAGTGAGACATTCGTGCCTGCATAAAAAAGATACTTTCATTTCTTTATTTCATCTAATTCTACAGCCTCAGACAAAACTGGAAATGTCTACAAAGCACTTTGACCTTTACACTTTGGCATTCCCAGGACACTCCCTAATCCCTAGTGCTTAATGCCATGACTGCCAAGATTAATTTCATTTTCCTCCTGTTCGACCTTTCTCTCTTCCCATCAGTTCTCTCCGTATCCTCCTCACATGCTGAATCACACCCATGCCAACTCTTTCAATGGCCTCCCTACACCACAGCCCTACTCAGAGCTTCCCCCTCCTCTATTCAACTTACTCCTCTTTGTCTTTCTCCTCTTCTTGGAAGAGGAAGGAGTCATTGGTGAAGCACGAGGAAGGCAGGCTGAGAAGGAATTATTCCAGGAGACCTAGTGCCTGAGATAAACAACGTGCTCAGAAGCGTTTTCCAGATATTCTACAGAGATAGCGGATGGTCAGACCCAACTTCTCACATAAAGGAGGCCTTGCACGGCACAGGATTTCCCCAACCTTGTCTAGACATGGCCTTGCATGGTCCATGTCTAGACAAGGTTGGGGAAATCCTGCTGCTAAGTACCTGCAAATGTCCACAGTGTGCATGGTGCTCTCACTGTGGTCCACTCAGTCCTCGCCAAAACCCTGGGAAGTGGGCATCGTTGTCCTCAGGTTACAGGTGCAGAAACCCAGCTCCATAAAGGTAACATCTGTTCAGCAGAATGCTGGAATATGAGCCTACGTCTGCTGGCTTTTTTGTCTTCGTATCATATCACAAAAGCATCCATGATTCACCAGGCAAAAAGCACAAAGAGCAACTGCATGGAAAATAGGAAGACTACCTTTACGTTGAATAGAAAGGCAAAAGAACTCTGAAGGCCAGGTAGAGTGGTGAGTTAAGCAGTGTGAACAACTGCTGCTGAGGGCCAGCACTGGGGCAGAGATGGCTCAGGTTTGTCATCACCACAGCTGCCATTCAGGCTGCCCACCCAAATGCGCTGCACAAAAGGTAAGTGTGGAAAGGTAGGACTTTCTATCATGTAGTACTTGTTTCTATGTTTTAAGTATAAATCGTATAAAAAATGTTATTGTTAGAAGCAAAAAAAAAAAAAGAAGACTGTCTTCTAATTTCTCTTAGAATCACATAACTTGGGTGTTGGCAAGACCGCTGATACCATCTAACCTCATTTCACAAGCAAGGAAAACAAGGCCATCCAAGGAGACTGAAAGGCTTGCCCAGAATCCCACCACTAGCTGTGAGCAGCACAGCTGCGGCACTCGCTGGGCCCTAGGCCTGCAGAATGAGCATCTACATCTGTCTTCCTATGATTCATGCTTAAGTCTCTCTTCACACCTACACTACCAATGAAAACACAGAATCAGCATTTAGAAAGCAAAGAAACACTGAGTACTGGCTGCAATAAATATGCTGGCACTTAAATGTGGTTTATTCTCTACTGAACTGAATATAAACAGAGGCCTGACATTTTACAGCATCATTCCATTGCAAAACCTCATGTAAAACTGAACATGGAAATACTAAACTAATTAAACTCTCAATTTGCCAAGAAAAACTATCCAGTTGTAAGGCAAATTTCTCTGTAAATTTCTAGAAATTCTGGTTAATAAGGCCATGTATGATATTTCCCAAGTTAAATTTCTCATCTTCCCTCCATCACCAACCTGTTATTTTTTTTGTTTGTTTTAACCTCTCTAGCTCCCTTCACAGTCTTGTCACTCGGTCCTCACTGATTTCTCTCTTGGTTTGGGTGGTCACTTATTTACCAAGTTCTGCTGTCTTCTTATCTGTGCCTCTCCCATTCTCATTTCCATTTGCATTGTGTTAAACCTCCTTTCGTTTTTAAGGTAATAGAAGGTGGTTTCTTGAAAAGACAACATTCCAGAAAATGCCAGCCAAGCACTTCTATTCTCCATTCCCTCTCTAGAAGACAGAGAGCTTTCTCATTATGTAGTTTTACCCATGTGGCTATTTTCAAACTAAAATTTTTTTGAAAAGTAGGCTTCAAAAACTTTTCCAGGCTGGGCAAGGTGGCTCATACCTGTAATCCCAGCACTTTGGGAGGCCAAGGTGGGCAGATCACTTGAGGCCAGGAGTTTGAGACCAACCTGGCCAACATGGTGAAACCCCGTCTCTACTAAAAATAAAAAAATTACCCAGGAGTAGTAGTGGATCCCAACTGCCTGGGAGGCTGAGGCAGGAGAATCGCTTGAGCCCAGGAGGCAGAGATTGCAGTGAGTGGAGATCGCACCACTGCACTCCAGCCTGGGCAACGGAGCAACTCTGTCTCAAAAAACAAAAATAAAATAACAACAACAAAAAAAACTCTTTTCAATTGAAAGAGCAATCAGAATTATAACATGTCTTGAGTAATTTCCCTTTCATTTTTTTCCCTAAGAAAAGCACACATCATTTTTGAACGTCTATGGGAAAAATATGACGTGTCACCCAGTTCTGGGCCTCTTCCCATTTGTACCCTGAGCCCATATGTTCATGTGCTCCACGGTCAACACACATCCGCCCCCATTCTCCTCAGCCTAACAACATGAACAAATTTACCCAACAACAAGGCTGGTGGCAAATCATTCCCAATGGGGGCCTGGGAACAGACATTTCCAGGAAACGACATCTCATCCCCTGGAAAGGAGTTGGAGCCCCATTTCCCCTTTCCACAAATGCAGTCCTTTTCTTACAGAGTAGGAAGAGGCCACGAGAGCCTGAACCCCCATCCTGTGGTATATACTTCTGTCTCCCCTACTCTATCTTCTTGTCACCCAAGCCCCTTCAGGACAAAGGAGGGCACATGGGGTGGTTTAATCTGGAAGAGGCTTACTAATTCAGTAAAGGGATGGGTCAAAACTAAATTCGTAAGTGTTCTTACTTCAAAACAGCTTCTCTTCTAGGGCTCCATATCTCATCTTTCCATCAGTCATTCAGACTAAAATCTCAGTGTCGTCGTGGGTCCCACTCTCCCTCTTACCCAGCTCCAAAACACTCCTCTGCCTTCTCCTCATTTCCAGCCCCATCACCCCAACCCCCTGTTCCTGCTCCTCTTACTTAGTTGTCCTCATGGTACATCTTCTCGAAGCACAGCCTGATCACCCTAACATTGCCATGTATACCTAGAATTTAGTTTAAAAAGTATTTCTGTATCCTCACTCACTATGTCACCCTCTGATGAGGAACACACAATGCTTCCCTGCTGCTCAGGCGTCAGAGTCCATGAGTCAACACAGGATTTAAAGCAGTCCCCAGTCCTGCCCGCACCGTGCTTCACTGTTTTGCCTCTGGGCCTCTGCTCACCCACTTTCTTCAGCCCCTCGGATCCTTTCCATCATCACCAGCTGCAAAACACTGCCAATCTCCCAAGGCTCAGCTCAGATGAACTCTTTCATGACACTGTAGCCAGTCAGTGGCTCCTACTCCTGCATCTCTGTGATATTCGGACACTTACAGCATTTCCTACATTTTGTTCCAAGAGATAGCCATATTTTGCTCCAGAGGTAACCATCACTATACACAGTTCATCAGCCCTACTACATGACATACTCTTAGATGACAGGGAGATTTCTTCATTCATTCAGCATGAATGAATCCACCTGCATTTACCTAGGACCTACTGAATGGTAGACACTGACTTAGATGCTGGGGACATGGGAAATGAAACATAAGGGCTTGCCTGTCTTACAAAACTGACCTCAATTGGGAAAAAGAGGTGGCAGTCCAGTAAGCACATACATAAATAGAGGACAGACTGTGAAAGGTGCTAGGGAAAAAATAAACAGGGGGTTTTGACGGAGCCCACTCTAGCAGAAGTGGCATTGGAGGTATATGCTGAAAGCCACAGGAATAATGGTCTGGGTGGTAGAAAGAGCAAGTGCTACAGCCTGAGATAGGACAAGCCTGGCACGCTTCAGGGAAGGAGAGGAGAGGGGCTGCTGGGCTACAGTGACCAAAGCAAGGGGAGGAAAGGTTTGAGAAGCAGTTGGGAGTCAGCCAAAGACCAGAATACGTAGACCATATAGGACATGGTAAGGAGTTTATGCTATATGGCAGGAATGTAAAACAGAACAAACGTCTGGAAGGCAAAGTGATAATAAAGATAAAAAACTTTAAAACTCCACAGGGCCTTTGAACCACTTACAGGAATACATCCGGTGACACAGAAACAAGTGTGGACAGCTGTGGTGCAAGGCAGCTGTGCGGGTTATAGCAATGACTCCGTATGAAAACTTTTAGAGCTCTACTATCCACATGGGGACTGATCAAGTAAATTATGGCACATCCATATAATGGCATGTAATGCAATCTTTTTTTTTTTCATTTTTTATTTTTTTAGAGACAGGGTCTCACTGTGTGGACCAGGTTGGTCTTGAACTGCTGGCCTCAAGCAATCCTCCTGCCTCAGCCTCCCAAAGGGCTAGGATTACAGATGTGAGCGACTGCGCCTGTTCAGTAATGCAATCTTTAAAACTGATCTTGCAGAGTATTAATAACATGAGAACTCTTCACAAAGGCTACCAAACAATATATAAAAGTAAAGAAATGATATTAAGCCACATATAATTTTTAAAGAGAAAACTATAAGCGCACAGAAAAGAGCCTGAAATGATGATATTCACAATATATTTTTTTCTGGTTAATAACAATAAGGAGTACCTCTTTTTTACTGATCAAATTGTAGTTGATAAATATACTACACAAACATGTAATACTGTTGTGATAAGGAAAAAAGGTTTCAAAAAGCCTGTGAGTTACAAAGTATAGCAGAGAGGATATCCTATGAAATTGTATAAACAAATAGAGGCTGCTAATCAGGAGACAGCTGGGGCAACCTTCTGTCTTTTCAGGGAATCTTCAAAGAGAAACAGAAAAACAAACCATAAAAACTCCCTAGAACTTGGGGCAGGAAGTGTGTCATTCCCTTCTTGCTTATCCCTGTGACTCAGCAGTGACTCCAGGCCCCTCTGATCCATGCACGAAGAAGTTACAGACAGGAGTTCTGAGAGGATGGAGACTTAGAAACCTCACCCAGGAGCTCCCAGCCCCGAGGGAGAAGTTGAGAATATTGAACTTGGAACTTCTTTTTTTTGGACATGCAGTCTTGCTCTGTGGCCCAGGCTAGAATGCAATGGTGTGATCTCGGCTCACTGCAGCCTTCGCCTCTGGGGTTCAAGCGATTCTCCCACCTCAGCCTCTAGAGTAGCTGGGATTATAGGCTCCAGGCCACACACCTGGCTAATTTTTGTATTTTTAGTAAGACAGGGTTTCGTCATTAAACCTGGAACTTCTAAGGAAAAAAACATTCTCTATTCTTTTTTAGGTTCATTACAACAGGAACCAACAGTCTTACCTATATTGTTACAAATTAAACATGATTAAGATTTTGTCTATTTCTTTTCAATAGGATTTACTGCACAAGACCCAAACCCACTGTTGTTCCAAGCCTTCTTCCCAAACAAGTTTGAAAGTTTAGTCAACAGTCTACTCAAGTCTCAACAAGTCTCAGGTATTTTGACCCTGGCTTACACAAACTCAAGTTGAAGGAGTTTTACCGCAGAAGCCCATTCAGCCAATTTATTCCCCTGTTCCCCACTGGGAAGCAAAGGTGATTTGGTTCCTATGTCCCCATCTGGCAGCCTTCTAAGCTCAGCACTCAACAGCCAAAGAGCACAGATTGAAACTGATTTCCTAACAGAATCCCACATACTTCTTTTAGTTCCGTTTTTAATAACCCTCTGAAAACTACACAGTAGAGGGAAACATATACACAGCACTATAAAACCAAACAGCAACTTCTGACTCTGCAAGCCTCTACCATTTTTTTTTTTTTTTTTTTTGAGATGGAGTTTTGCTCTTGTTGCCCAGGCTGGAGAGCAATGGTGTGATCTCGGCTCACTGCAACTTCCACCTCCCAACTACAAGCAATCCTCCTGCCTCAGCCTCCTGAGTAGCTGGGATTACAGGCATGCGCCACCACCCCCGGCTAATTTGTATTTTTAGTGGAGAGGGGGTTTCTCCATATTGGTTACGCTGGTCTGGAACTCCTGACCTCAGGTGATCTGCCTGCTTCAGCCTCCCAGATTGCTGGGATTACAAGCAAGAGCAACTGTGCCTGGCCAAGCCTTTATATTTTTAAAGTATATTAAATTAAAATTTGAGGACACATAATTACAATCCAGGACCACTGCCTTCCTACATCAATTCAACAAATATTTATCAAGGCCTTACTGTGCCCTATGCTATACTCTATTGTAAATGACAAACAAGTGCCCACAGGAGTTATGTGTATGTATGCAGGGTGCGGTGGGGGTGTGCTTGAGGGAGGCAGATACTTCCAAGAAACTCCAAGAAATGCAGCCAGTTTGGGAACAGGTTATGAAGGATCTTACAAGCCCTGTTAAAAAGTTAAGATTTTATCAAAACTCTAATGAGGCATTAGCAGAGGCTGATGCAATCAGACAGACATTTTATAAAGGTGAATAGCAGCATAGGAGGTTAGACTGGAGAAAGTGTAGGGGGTGCAACTGCCCTTAAAGTAACCTAGGAAAGAGATGGCGGCAGTGGCTTGGTCTTAGTTGGTGGCAGTGCACAGTGACAGGCAGTATGTAGAGTCTATAGCTATTCACTTGGAGAACTGACAATACTGGCAATTGATTAGGCACAGGGGTAAGGGCAGAAGAAGAAGGCTTCCAGATTTCGAGATAGTTACCTGGGTCATTGACTAAGGGGAAAAATGAAAGAGAAGGCAAGTTCAGCTTTCTTCACATACAATTTAAGTTGCCTGTGAGATACCAAAGAACATTTTCTAGCTAGACACCCAGGTCTAGAACTTAGACAAGAGCTTGGGCCTAGAATATAAGTTTGGGCGCCACTGGCATGTAGAGAATCTAAAACCCTAGGAATGGGCGGGGTCACCAGGAAGAGAGTGGAGTAAGAAGGGCAGACAATGCAGGTAGAGCCTAAGAAATACCAACGTTTTGATATTGGACAAAGAAGGGGAAGGAGCCTGCAAAGAAGAGCAAGAAGGGGCAAAGAGAAAAGGGGAAGGAAATCAGGAAGTGGATTATCAAGGACCAGTCTGTCTACAGAAACAGGACCAGCATGGACTTGCTTTGGAATGGTCAGGAAGAGAAGACCTGAAAGGTACCCACCTAGAGCTAAAATGCCAGACGCTGCTTGACTTCTCCATGCCTGTGTATTTCTGGAGTTATCGGTAAACAGTCAGGGGGCCAAATGGGAAGCAGCCAGAAGAGAGTAGGTTCTGAGATAAACTTAGCAGGACATCCTGCCCATAGCCAGCGCTGTCTGCTCAGAGACTGGAAAAGGGGCCAAGGACAACAGAAGTGACAAAACACCAAGGTCCGGGGACCCTTCCTCAAGGAGTAGCACTTTATCATTCAGCCAAAAGTTTGTACTGTCATTTACTGCGTGTGAGCACTGCTGATGGTGCTGGAGATAGAGCAGTGACAAACGTTCTAGCAAAATAGCCAGAAAAACAGGATTTTGAGTAGAGATCAATGCTGTGGAGGGAAAAAATAAACCAGAAGAGAGTGGGTGGGAGAGAGGAGCATTTTGGTTAGGCCTTCTCCTGGGGTAACATCTGAGCAGAAACCTGAGAAAAATTAGGGTGATAGCCAAGGACCAATCTATGGGGACAGGGCTTCCAGGCAGAGGGAGGGATGTGTGCAAAGGCTCTGAGGCAGGAGGAACGAACTTGGGACATTTGAGGAGCAGCATGGTGGTCAGTTCAGCCTGACTCGGGCAGGGAAGGAGGGAGAGGGAAGAAATGAGGTTGCAGAATTGGGTCTGTAGCTCCTGATTAAGGAGTGGGGAGTTTGTCCATCGGAATGAAAATCCAGGGGGGGTTGGAGCAAGGGAATGACTGTGATCAGTGATGAGACCACTCTGACTGCACAAGGACTGTCTGAGAGGGACAGTGCAAGAGCACGGGAGAGGTAGGAGGCTCCCGAGGCTACCCAGAAGAGAAGTGGTGGTAGGAGAAGCAGCAGTGAGATTTAGGATGTGCGTATTTGTTAGGGCAAGTGGAAAGGACTTGCTGCCGAGTGAGCTGTGTGCTAAGGGAACAGGTTCCTCTGGGCTTGTGGCCTGAGAGCCACGTGCACAAAGGGCAAACCCAGGAAGAAGCCAGTGTGGGGGAAGGGGCATGCAACGAAGATGCCTATTTCTAGTGGAAATGTAAACACACAACAGAATAAACAGCTGGAGTTTGGGGAAAATGTGTTAAATACATTAATTTGAAAGTTATTAGTATTTGGTATTTCTCTCCCGGGACTGGAAATCATCCAGATTCTCAATCCTGGCTGTACACTGATATACCCAATAACAAAAATTAACCAAAAACACCAATTCAAACCAAAACAAAAAACTGATGCTCACAAGTCTTCTCCAAAGGTTCTGACTCAACTAGACTTGGATAAAGTCTATCTTTTTTAGTTTAGTTTTTTCTTTTTCTTAAAGCAGCCTAATCCCAGCTAAGATCCCTAGAGGCAGCATAGTATGGAGAAGAAAGTCAAGGACTGAGCCCTGCGGCAATTCCATCTGTAGAGGCCTTTGCAGAGGGCAGTTATTGAGGTAGGAGAAAAAAAGGGGGGGATGTGATGCCCTGGAAGTCAAGTCAGGACGTTGTTTCAAAGAGCAGTGAGGGGGTGGGGGTGGGTACAAGGGCATACTCCAAAAAGAAAAAGAAGGGGGCTGGGATGGATGATGCCATCTACTACTGAGAGGCTGAAAAGATGAGGACTAGAACAGGCCATGGGATTTGTTAAAATGGAGGTCTCTGATGACCTTAATGGAAAGGGTTTTCGAGGAGTAGTGGAGTGAGGAGGGGCGACAGGAAGGCGAGATTGCACACCCCAAAAGACAAGCCTTCAGGGAGTTCTGCCAGAATGGGCAGGAGAGAAGTGCCATAGAGCTGGAAGGCTACATTGGATAGATAAATTTCTTCAACTTGTTTTTTAAGAAGGGTGATAAAAAGGCATGTTCTGATGGTGATAAGGATGTTTCCATACATAGAAAGAAATTGATGTGTAAGAGAAAGAGTATAATTGCAGGAGGGTTTGAAGAAGTTAGAGAGAAAAAGTCATTAGGGACCCTGAACCAGTGAATCTGAAATTCGCCTTCAAATGCCAGATGCATCTCAATTTTTCACTGTCCAGGGGACGCAATATGTCCTAAAAATTACAGAGTGGCTAGATTGAAATCAGCCTTAAAAATCATCTAGCCCAGTGTCTATTCCCAGTCTACTACTTTAATCCCCTGTGTCCCCTCTCAGTAGTCGTCCTGACAACCTCCATTGAAAGACAGTTTCTACAGTCCCTCCACCCCACCACCAATCCATGGTTGTTGATCTCTTCCGACACTCCTTGCACTGAACAGAAATCTGTTTTTCTGTACTTCAATCCACCGGTTGTGGTGCTGGGCCTTTGGGATACACAGAACGTGTCTAATCCCTCTTTCACATTTTTCAAACAATTGAAGACTAGTAACTCCTGTCCCACCTTCATTATGTACTCCCTAAACCAAACCAGTTCTTTTCACATGTATGGACAAACAGATCCTATTCTAGAAAATATCTAGACAGGGGCTACAAATCCACCTTGGCGTTCTTTTTTTTTTTTTTTTTTTTTTTGAGACACAGTCTCGCTCTACGGCCAGGCTGGAGTGCAGTGGCGCGATCCCGGCTCACTGCAACTTCCGGTTTCCGGTTTCCGGTTTCAAGCAATTCTCCTGCCTCAGCCTCCCGAGTGGCTGGGACAACAGGCACACTCCACCACGCCCGGCTAATTTTTTGTACTTTTAGTAGAGACAGGGTTTCACCATGTTGACCAGGATGGTCTCAATCCTCGTGATCCCCCCGCCTCGGCCTCCCAAAGTGCTGGGATTACAGGCGTGAGCCACCGCAGCCTGCCGGCGTTAACATAAAGAGAGTATTATCAAGCATAACAGAATAAAAGGTATACCAATATACCTACAAATAACCCAAAATGACCTTGGTTACCAAAAAACCAGAGTGGTTCCAGCCTAGTTCTGCTTCAAGGTTTGGGCTTCATCCACTCAATCCTTAAGCACTCATTTAATTATCTTTCTCTCCATCTTGTTCCCTAATTCTAGCAGAGAACTCTCCCACAACATGTGTGTATACACACATCCACCACACACACAACATACGCACATTCACTCAACTCTCAGGAGAAAATTTAACCATCACCAGCTGCCTTTTGTAATGGTTCTCAATAAGTTTTTAGGAAAGGGTCTCTACAGCATTAACTGATTATTTTCTCAAAACCTCATGTTGAAATACAAACTCCAATGCCAGAAGAAAAACCTAAATGTTTACATATCCAAAAGAATTATTTTATTTTATCTTATCTTACCTTATTTTGGAGACACGGTCTCGCTCATTGCCCAGGCTGAAATGTAGTAGTGGCATCATAGCTCACTGCAGCCTTGAATTCTTGGGCTCAAGCGACTCTCCCACCTTTATCTCCCAAAGTGCTGGGATTATAGGTGTGAGCCACCACACCTGGCCAGGAATATTTTTAATGCAATTATTTATAAGTTAAAAGCATAGCTACAAAAGCCAGGATCAGACTAAAATTAAAGTATCCCTTAAATTATGGAGTCATCACTAACATTCAATGAAGAAACAGGTATGTTGTTCCAAAACCAAAGGAGTATTCATGCCAAATATGACATGAGCTGTTGTTATTCTAGTTTTTTTTTTTTTTTTTTTTTTTTTGAGACAGAGTCTTGCTCTGTCGTCCAGGCTGGAGTGCAGTGGCACAATCTCGGCTTACTACAACATCCAACATCCGCCTCCCAGGTTCATGCGATTCTTCTGCCTCAGCCTCCCGAGTAGCTGAGACTACAGGCGCATGCCACCATGTCCGGATAATTTTTGTATTTTTAGTAGAGACAGGGTTTCACCATATTGGCCAGGCTGGTCTCAAACTCCAGACCTCTTGATCCGCCAGCCTCAGCCTCCCAAAGTGCTAGGATTACAGGTGTCAACCATCACACCCGGCCTATTCTAGTCTTATTTTAAAACATTCCAACCACTGGAAGCGAAAGGACCCAACCATGTAAGAGTACTGCCTTAGTGTCTCAAATAACCCTATCACCCCAGTTCACACGTGTATCAGTTTAGTTCTAGGCTAGGCGCAGTGGCTCATGTCTGTAATCTCAGCATTTTGGGAGGCCAAGGCAGGAGGATCACTTGAGTCTAGAAGTTCAATCTATATAATAGGCTAAAACAATTTTTAAAGCCATTATAGTAATTAATGCAAAATGCACATGGTAGGTTCCAAAATGTTTACTGAATTAATAAATTCCATTAGGCTAGAGTCAAGTGTTCCTGAAATGGTGAGGAGGAAGGGGAGGAGGAATAGGAAGAGGGACAGAAGAGGGGAGGGGGCAGGAGGTTGGGGGACAGAAGAAAAAACTGAAAAACTATAACAGGTATCACCGCAGATTCATATGTATATCAATTTAGTTACAGGCTAGACATAGTGGCTCATGTCTGTAATCTCAGCATTTTGGGAGGCCAAGACAGGAGGATCACTTGAGCCTAGAAGTTCAAGACCAGCTTGGGCAACATAGGGAGATCCCATCTCTACAAAAAAATAACAATAAAAAAATTAGCCAAGCAAGATGGCACATGCGTATAGTCCCAGCTACACAGGAAGCTGAGGTAGGAGGACTGCTGGAGTCCAGGAGGTCAAGGATGCAGTGAGCTATGATCACATCACTGCACTCCAGACTCCAGCCTGGCTAACAGAGGGAGACCCTGTCTCAAAAAAAAAAAAAATCAGTTCTAGAACAAAAGGCTGATATAGAGCATTGAAGGTCTCACTTGAAATCTCCTTTTAAAAGGACAAACTGAAAAAAAAAGATGAATTTAGAGCATTTCAAGAGCTATGACTACCTACTTTCATCAGTTTTGGGGAGGAAAACAGTTTGACTATTATTAATGTTTGACTATAACTAACTCATATAATTAATTGAAGCGATGAATCAACTAAATTCACCACCTTGATTAAACACTAAACGTGACAACTGCATACAACAAAAAACACAACTTATTTATGACAAAGTTCTTTTATTTGTCCCAAACTCTGGAAAACTGGGTGTGTCCAAAGGAGATAAAGATCATGATATTAATTACATAAAGTAGGGCCCGGAGTGGTGGCTCAGCACTTAGGGAGGCCAAGGTGGGCAGATTAGTTGAGGTCGGGAGTTCAAGACCAGCCCAGCCAACATGGTGAAACCCCGTCTCTACAAAAATACAGAAATTAGCCGGGCATGGTGGCCTGTGCCTGTAATCACAGCTACCTGGGAGGCTGAGGCAGAAGAATCATTTGAACCCAGGAGGCAGAGGTTACAGGGAGCCGAGATAGCACCACTGCACTCCAGCCTGGGTGACAGAGTGAGACTCCGTCTCAAAAAATAACAATAATTATTATGATTATAGAAGGTAAATATTTCATGATAAATATAGATCAATATAACCTGCTATAAAACCATTCCTGAATATCTCAAAATTAAAAACGGATTTTGATATAATTTAAAAATGCCTTTCTTAGCCTCCTCTTATCCAACCAAAAGGAATAAGACAAAGAAGTCTCTACAGCACATAGAATCAGACTTCTTATATAATTTCTTATATAACCACTTTCAAATGGTTTGTTCTGTAATTTTAGAAAACTTTGTATCAGGCCAAACAATATAAAAGTTTATTTAAAAATTATTTATCTTGGCTAATGGGTTTAATGTTCTTAACTTCAGTCTTCTTCCAAGGCATTCAAGTACAATAAACTTACGGAACTACAGGAAGAAGTAGTCCTACCCAAGAAATCAAAACCAGGAGGTGCACCAGCCACAAGGGGAGGCCTCCGTGATGGCAGATGCAAAAGAGACTCAAAGAACAGAGGCCCACTTCCTTTGTATTATCTTGTCAGGTGGCTAAAAAGGTAAACTTCTACATGCTCTGATTTCCTCACAACAGGCATATACATTGCTCTGGCATTTCTTAAGCCTGATTTTTCTAGAGCATTGTTTCTCAGCCTTGGTTCTACTGATATTTTGGCCCACATAATTGTTACACGGAGCTGTTGGGTGCATTGCGGGATGCTTTGAAGCATCTGTCTTCTACCCAGTAGATGCCAGCAGCAAACCTCTCTCACTAAAACTGAATTAATAAAACCCCTCCCAGTTTGCTAAAATTGTCTTTGGATATTGCCAAATGTCTCCTGCAGGCAGGGCAAAACTGCCCTCAGTTGACAGCCATGTTCTAGAGCACTGATTCTTAAATTGGCTACATGTTGGAAGCATCTGAGGAGGTTTTAAAATTACTGACACCTGAGTCTCACCCTCAGTGGTTTTTTTTTTTTTTTTTTTTTTTTTTTTACTCCATTAGTCTGGAGTAGGCCTTAGGCACCTGGATTTTTGAAGGAGATTCTAACGTGCAGCCAAGTGTGAGAATCTCTACCCTAGAGTTTATCAATGACATCAAGGAAGTCACTTAATCAATTTAACTCAACTCAAAAATGCATTATATCCCTCCAAAGTAGGGTCTTCTTCATCTTGGTACTAGAATGAACATGATTGGAGGACACAGAAAGAAGTGGAGAAGGGCAGGTATTGTGGCTCACACCTATAATCCCAGCACTTTGGGAGGTTGAGGTGGGAGGATAACTTGAACCCAGGGGTTCGAGACCAGCCTGGGCAACGTGGTGAAACTGTTTCTTACTAAAGATACGAAACTTAGCTGGGTGTGGTGACACACACCTGTGGTTCCAGCTACTCAGGGGACTGAGGTGGATCACTTGAGCCCAGGAGTTAGAGGCTGCAGTGAGCTATAGTCTCACCACTGCACTTCAGCCTGGGTGACACAGGAAGACCCTGTCTCAAAAAAAAAAAAAAAAAAAAGTGGAGGAAATAGAAAAAGGTCAGCTGTAGCTCTAATCTGCAAAGCTCTTTTCTCTTTTAGGTGAACAGAAACTAGTCCATAAGATTTATTTCAACTTTAACATTGCCTCACAGGTAGGAAGACAGAATTATTTCCTCACAGGATGAAATGCCGGCTCTACAATGAAGAAACTTTGGAGCTGCCATCTCTTTAATGGGCACCATTAAACCAGCCTCAGAAGAATGCCAAGTTCATTAAAAATAATAAATCTGTGGGTGTGAAGGCACCCAAAAGACCCACACAGGAACTGCAATCAGGATTTCTTTGTGTGGAGGTGGTGGAGGTGGGGTTCATCTTCAGGTTGACAGCACTACCAGGGAACTGTCAGAAGCTGACAGCAAAGCTTGATTCCTGTAAAAAAGCTCCATGAACAGCCCACAAGCTTCCCTCCTGCACATTACACCTCAGTGTCTTCTGCCAGCTTCCTCAGTGTGTTCAACAACACTGGGCCTGAATTGAATTTTTGCAGACAGTGGGACAGCACTCCCCTTGAAGGTACTGTTCCCCTAAGAGCTAGTCTCTGGCTATGGTTTTCTCATCAACTGTGTGCCAGCTTAATGGTTATGCCAACATACACCATCTGTTGTTTTAAGTAAGAGAAAGGTAAGCAGACACACACATGCATACACACATGATAAGGATTCTTCTTCCATTTCAGGAACAAGAATTTTCAGTAACTTATGGCCAGGCAAAGTGGCTCATGCCTGTAATCCCAGAAATTTGGGAGGCCAAGGCAGGTAGATCACTTGAGATCAGGAGTTTAAGACCAGCCTGGCCAACATGGTGAAACCCTGTCTCTACTAAAAACACAAAAATTAGTCGGGTGTAGGGCAGGTGCCTGTGATCCAAGCTACTTGGGAGGCTGAAGCAGCAGAACTGCTTGAACCTGGGAGGCGGAGGCTTCAGTAACTGACAGAGCAAGACTGTCTTCAAAAAAAAAAAAAAAAGAAGAATCAGTAACTTGTATTAAGTGCTTAGGATGAGTATAGTACTTTACTATACTAACTCCTGACAGCACTGAAAAGCAGGTGCTATTAATATCCCCATTTTACAGACAAAGTAATTGAGGTTACACAGTTTTAAGAAAGTTATCCAAGGCAAAGCCAGGACCTGGACCTATTTCTCTCTGGCTCCAAAGCTGATGCTTCGAATGGCCTCACCATACTGTCTCTCTCGTTCTCAAAAACAAAACAAAAATCCCAATCAGTGATATGAACTCTACCACCTGTGAGTGTTTCAAGTTCTCATTGATTTGGGTTGGAGTAGGTTAGAAGAAAATTTTATGGCTATGGAGAGGATGCATGATACCCAAATTTTGTTCCAGACTCCATCAACAAGACCACAGGGCACTGTGTATGTCTTTGAACCTGCCTGTTTCTTTGTGTGCATGTGTATATGAGAGAAAGAGAGGAAACACCTGACAGAACATACGAATATATCTGGGAAAACTCAGTCTTACAGCTAGTTTGTAAGTTCCAAGAGGGTATGGACTATTTCTATCAGCATTTATTCAGTCAACAACTAATTCTGAGTGGTTACCACTGGCCAGACCCTGCCCCATGTGCTGGAGATTCACAAATGAACAAAACAGCCGACAGACAATGCTTTTGTTTTGTTTTGTTTTGGTTTTGTTTTTTAAGAGCCAGTGTTTCACTATATTGCCTAGGTTAGATGGAAATTTCTGGGCTCAAGGAATCTTCCTGCCTCAGCCTCCCAGGCAGCTGGGATGACAGGCATGTGTCATGACACAGGTCATTCTTAACCCACTACATTATGCTGCCTCTACTAGATTTTATGCTAGTTGCATTTACTCTGTCTACAGCATGGAAAACTAACTTAATTTTGCTTGTTCCTTTAACCTCAGAACCCAATACATGAATGCCTAGTGAATAACAAGCACTTTAATATTTGCTGAATAAATGAATTGGTCAGCACCATACACGTTGGCACTTAATTCAAAAGCTAAGCTAGATGCAAAAATGTTTCATGTGCTTGAGCCTTGTTGCTCCAGCTAGCATATAAACTCTTACGTACCAAATTAAAGCATTCCATCTTAAGGCTGCTTCACAATATGCCAGTCCCAGAATTTAAAATAAGTACACATAATTTGTACTTCAATGAAGTTATTAAAGATACTGATGATTCCATGAATAAACATCATTTGTTAAAAACAGGCTGTCATATTCTGGAGAGTACTTAACTTTGGCAAATGTACATCTTCCCTGTTGTAGGGCATCTACAGAATGAAATAAAATGTCCAAGCCTGTGCCTATTACGAGACCCTTAGGAACAGGATCACATCTCTGGATTTGGGGGTTTGGCAGCTCTGGCAATGGTGGTCTCAAGAAAGTGAAAGCAAAACCTACCCCCTTTCCTTCTCTCCCTCCACCCTGGCCCCCAAAGCCTCATGTTTCATTACAAGCTGAGAGCCCTCAGACTTCCAATTGCCTTTAAGGTTTCTGTAAAACTCCTTTGAGTTTGCAGCAGATTTCAAAAAGTGGGCTTTTAAACTAAGCAGAAGAAGAATTTTCTGTGGAGCTGTTAAATAGTCTTGAACTCAGATATAAATTCTTGGCTTTGAACTAATTATCTGTAACAAAAACGACAAATACAAAGCTGACCACACTTACCCACTTATTCTGGTAATGTTTGAAGCACTGTCAACCATTTTTACTGCATATAATTTCTTCTCAATGTAATTTTCCCCTTCTTCATTGAGGTTCTTTTAATATAATTTAACCCTTCTTAATATTAACCCAAAGTAAAGGTTATAATAACAATCAAAACAAGTATTTGTCCCAGTTTTTATTAGATAGCCTTTTTTCCCAAGTACAGATTGTCCTAAGTGAACTTCATTTTTCTCTTTTAAAAGTGTATATTCTATTTAGAGTCTACAGAACTTTTAATTACCACATTTGCCTACTCTGCATGATCTAACAGCTAACTTCTGCCCTTTGGCATTCTTTCACTGTAGTTACCCAACATTTTCCTTCTGAATGTAAATCGTCATATCCCTTTTTGTATTTTCTGCAGATGGGTTTTCGCCATATTGCCCAGGCTGGTCTCTAACTCCTGATCTCAAGGGACCCGCCCTGCCTTGGCCTCCCAAAGTGCTGAGATTTCAGGCTTGAGCCACCACACCCAGCCACATTCTTATTTCCTAAACTTTACAAGTTCACATTCTTCCCTGTAAATAAATCTGCCCCCTTTGGTGGTGTCATTTGAGTCCCAGTCAATGTCATTAAGCTTCTTAACCTCAATCACTACTTGCCAGTGAAATAACTCTATTTTTTTTTCTAATGATAAAAGTAAGGCATGTTCTACATAAAAATTAAAATAAGGTGAGCACTTACTACTTACTATGTGCCAGGCATTGAATTAAGTATTTTTCAATCTTATTTTCATCCTCATGATATGAGGTCGGTGCTCTGATGTGTTCCATTTTACATACGAAAGTAGTTAAGCAAATTGCCAAGTTACAATAGCAGAAAGAGCAGAGTCAGGATTTGAATCCAGCTCTGTTACCAAACCCTGGTTCAAACTGCTGTGTCAAACAAGACTCCTCCCCAGTCCATTCCCAGTTAGAATCCCAGATAACAATTTGGTTATTTTTTTCCTAAAGTTATAAATACCAAATAAGTATGCTTATCCTTTGCCCTACCACCTTTCCTCTTACTTAAACAAGACTGTATTATATACATTAGTTTGAAGGCTAATAATATAGTGTATCTTTCTAAGCTAATATATACAGCTCTTTTTTCTTTCTGTCATGGCTCCACACTAGTCCATCATGTGGTAGTATCGCAACAAAGTTAGCCTTAGTTAAACTATGTTTGCTTAAATTTGATGAACATTTAGGCTGTTAAGCACCACAGGTCTAGAGATACTTTGATTCCTCTGCTTAACACTCAAACTCTACAAATTAGAGCTTTGTCCCTCCTTCATGGGTGAACACTCACAATGCCCCTTCATTGGCACTTCCTAATAATTTTACTGTGCTCTTGCTAATCACCTTATTTGCCCATCCCATTAATATGAGTTCATTCATTGAGTTTTTAATATTTATTTGACCATTCAAAATTCACATTGCCATTTCAATTTTTTGTTTCCTTTAAAATGAACACCAAGGCCGGGCGCAATAACTCATGCCTGTAATCTCAGCTCTTTGGGAGGCCAAGGCAGGACAATCACTTGAGCCCAAGGGTTCAAGACCAGCTTGGGCAACACAGCAAGACCCCATCTCTATGAAAATTTTTAAAAATTAGCCAGGCATGGTGGTACGTGCTTATAGTCCCAGCTACACCCAGGGATGAAATGGGGGGATCGCTTGAGGCCAGGAGGTTGAGGCTGCAGGGAGCTATGATCACACCATTGCACTCCAGCCTAGGTGACAGAGCAAGACTCTGCCGAAAAAAAAAAAAAAAAAAAAAACAGATAAATGAACACCAAAACAAAGCTAGGAATATTTAAGGCTTTGAAGGATAATGCTTTTGTTTGAAAACTCTTCAGTAGGTTTTAAAAGTATGGGGGAAAAGAAGGGAGCCAGACAGGGGAAAGAAGGGCGAACCCCTGCTCTCAGAGCATTTCATTTATTTATTTATTTATTTTGAGATGGAGTCTTGCTCTGTCACCCAGGCTGGAGTGCACTGGCGCAATCTCGGCTTACTGCAACCTCCGCCTCCCCAGTTCAAGCGATTCTCCTGCCTCAGCCTCTCAAGTAACAGAGATTACAGGCGTGTGCCACCACACCCAGCTAATTTTTAGTAGAGATGGGGTTTCATCATGTTGGCCAGGCTGGTCTCAAACTCCTGACCTCAAGTGATCTGCCCGCCTTGGCCTCCCAAAGTGCTGGGATTACAGGTATGAGCCACCATGCCCGGCCTCAGAGCATTTTAATAAGCCTTCAGCCTAGGCTTTGGCCGAGACCAGGTTTGGCTCCCTCTCCTCTTCAAGTTTTCTGAGACCTTCTTCCTTATCCCTACTGTGAGAGGTGCCCTGTAGTCCTCCAGTGGGCTCTGCCTTGGCCTACAGCCTTTGGCCTTCTCCAGCAAATTATCCCTGCTGGGGTAACCGTCTAGGAGAAGTTCAGTTTCTGGAAATGAGCACAGAGTTCCCTCCACTTGGGGCCTTCCCAGGACAACCTTACCACCTTTCTAGCTTCAGCCCGGTGTCCACCAGCCTTAGTACCTCATCTTGTGGAGGGAGCAGGGGGAGTGGAAGAGTGGCATCTATTTCCTAACCTCTACATCTGCAAATGCGTCTGAGTTCTGACAGATACAATTAGCCTCAATGAAGTCGATTTCTGGAGCTCTAAAATCCATCTCCTTGGGGAAGAAAACCCCTTCCCATAAAAGAAATCAAGGATGGAGAGAAGAAGGGAAAAGAACAGCCACTTTTTGAGATACTACTATGTGACAATATGCCAGATATTTTATTCAGGTTATCCCAGTTGGCCCTCCACAGTCTACGTGTCTGGATTTATTTCTTCCCATTTTCAGTGAGAAAACAGTGGCTTAAAGAAGCAAAGGACTAGACTAGCCAAGGCCTCACACTTGGGAAGCATTAGTGCAGAAACTCAAGTAAAGGTCCGCCCCATTCTTGAGCCCACATGTAACTGCCAATAAGACGAGAGCAGAATTTTCCAACTTGAGGCCCACAGACCCCTAACAGCCCCTCGGTGGGCTTTGGAGTTATCGAATGTCCTGAGACTGGAGTGATGCGCCTTTTGTGAGTGGCGAGTCACTCTGAATGCTCCCACATTGCCTCCCCTGCTCCTCCCATAGTCTGATCACCGATGCTTTGATCATGCACATAACTACCCACCCTGCTCTTCTGCCATTTCCTCTGTTGTTATCTTTTCATTATAGTCTTGAGAGCCATCTTCTTGCCACCTTATTTAAACTGTTGAAAGAGAATCAATCACTTTTGGAGAATGTGCTGAAGTGAGCCATGGCTGCCCCTGTGGCAGCTGCCCCTGTGACAAGCATCACCACCCTCAAGTTTTCATCAGATTCTCAAAAGGGTCCAAAAATCAAAAAAGGGTTGAAATCTAGTCAGGAACCCTTCTACAGTCTTTTTTTCTTTGAACAAATAAAAACAAAAAATGCTGCTGAAAAGCGTGATAAGTGTCTTCCACAGGTGTCCACTGAGAGATGCAGAGGCACCCAAAGAAAAGCCCTCAAGTGACAACATTTCATCTTGGTACAATAAAATTATTCTTTGTCACTGAAGGTGAGAAAGTAGAATACTAATGCATGTTGCAGAGGCTTTTAACACAGAGGAAGGAAGTTGTGGTTTTAGTAGAAGAAGAAACTGAAGAAAAGGTCTTTGATCTTTATATTTCACAAAAAGCAACTGAAAATGTAAATAACTGCCTCCTTCAATGCCAGTTGACAGTTATCAAGAAGCAGTTTAGCAATTTTATCACACACATACACAAATGCCTTTGCCTTTTTACCATGCCATGATAAATAACTGGAGAGAGCATGAGTCCAATGGAGCAACGAGGAGCACACTGGCTCAGATGCTCTTCCGGTGCAGTATCACAACTGTCTTTTTTTTTTTTTGAGACGAGAGTCTCACTCTGTCACCCAGTCTGGAGCGCAGTGGCACGATCTTGGCTTACTGCAACCTCTGCCACCTGGGTTCAAGCGATTCTCCTACCTCAGCCTCCTGAGTAGCTGGGATTACAGGCACCTGCCACCATGCCTGGCTAATTTTTGTAGTTCTGGTTAGAGACAGGATTTCACCATCTTGGCCAGGCTGGTCTTGAACTCCTGACCTCATGATCCACCCGCCTCAGCCTCCCAAAGTATTGAGATCACAGGCATGAGCCACCGCACCCAGCCCAGAATGGTCTTAAAGATGAAAAATGCTTATATGGTCAAGACCATTTATTAAGTGGCAACTGTTTAAGACCTCCCAAGGCCATTCCTGATGCAATGGAAACCTTTCAGTGCCAAGAAGCAGGAAGGCACAGCCTGCATGATATACTGCACACACAGCTGGGAAACCAAAAAATAAAAAAGACTAGAAACCAAAAAACAAAAAGGTGGGAAAAGTGGAGGCGAGAAAAATACATATTTCAAATCTAATTAAACAGAAAGAGAGAAACAGAACAGATATGAGTGGCCACTCTTGCCAACACCAAGGCCCTGAGAAATGATACAGATTACCCTAGGAGAGTTCACATGTGGCAGGCTGCTGGATAGTCTGCAGGAAAGGAGGGAATGCTGTCATTTGCAAGAAAGCTATCAGTTCACAACTAGTGTGCCTTCCTGTAGTATTTACCTAATAATATTATTTTAATATCAATTATCAGTTGGGCAAGAGGTGCAAAATGCCACATGTTGCACCATAAGACGTTTTGCTCATCTGTAAATTATAGGGGTTAAAATAAACTTCTAACTTCTCCAATTCTAAGTAAAATGACATTAGTATTTTTCAAAGTTCTGTTTGTGATTTAACTTTTTTCTTCCAATGAGACTCTTTAGGAAATGAAGGCTGGCTTTTAAATCACATGTGCAGACTCCAAAGGACAGTACTCGCTATTCATAAACATGGGGTGTCTATAAAACTCTGGCTTGTTTCTCAGATTGCTTCAATGGGAAAACAATTAAAACTGCATTTTCATCATTAAATTAAAATAATTTCCAAACAAATCTTGAAGGATATATATATATATATATATATACACAAATATACATATATATATGCAGTCTTACTAAAATACACTTGTATTCCCATGATTCTAAAATGCCATTGGTTGTAAGACGCACAATTTAACAGCAGACTTTTTTGGGGAAAAGACTATAGCATTATCTGTGCACATCCTTTATACAACGTATCTCCAATTGAGAATTGTTAAAAAATGAAAAATATGCACCTGAGAACTGAAACACAATGGTATGAATGGATACATATAGATGCTTAACTATGTATCTTTCCAGAAATTTTTCTCTACAAGGAACCCTGGCAGAAGCTGCTCACTTGTGTGTTTGGTTTCTTTCTAACACTGAAAAACACAGAAGCTAGTAAAAGATTTTTTTTTTAGGTTGTACAAAAAAAATGTACTGTGTGCACACCTTCTGACTCAGCAATTATACTTCCGGAAACCTATAAATATAATTGCTTGTATGTAATGACATATAAACATGGTTGTTTATTGCAGCATTATTTGTAATATAAAAACCAGTAAAGAACAAGAATGTTCAGCAATAAGGGAATTCTTAAATAAACCATAGTATATTTGTGGACTTGGAATGCAGAATACATATCTGAATCTGGATTTAGAATATGGAATATTATGAAGTAAAAAGAATGAAGTAGATTTTTCTCCTTCCTAATATGAACTGACGTTCTAAGTATTTAATGTGGAAAAAAGGTGAGTCCCAAAGAATAATTTTCTTTATGTCATCAACTGTAAAATGTACATTATTTCATATTTGAAATTGGGGTGTACTAATCAATGGCATCTCAAGGGTCCACAAAATACAGTAGTTTGATCCTATTTGTATATATATATATACATAAAATGTGCAAACCTTAATATGCATAGGAAATTTCTGGGAAGCTACTTTCAACTGTAAAGTAGGAAAAGAGAAAGATGTCTTATTTGTTTTATTTTACTTTACCCTATAGCCTTTATTTAAGTATGAGGTGTTTCCTTAAACACACATTACTTCTGAAACAAACCAACCAACAAACAAACCACGTATAAACCATTCTAGGCTCCTAAAAGGTAGTAGCTTGGATAATCACTGGGACAGGGTATCCCTTCTGGGAAAATCACTCCTAGGAAAATTTTTTATTACATTAAAAAATATATTTCATAAAAAATGTAAAAGCAAGGCCAGGCACAGTGGCATGTGCCTATGGTCCCAGCTACTTGGGAGGCTGAGACAGGAGGATCGCGTGAGCCCAGGAGTTCTGGGATGTAGTGCACCATGCCAATCAGATGTCCACACTAAGTTTGGCATCAACATGGTGACCTCCCAGGAGCACGGGACCACCAGGTTGCCTAAGGAGGATAGAACTGGCCTAGGTCAGAAACGGAGCAAGTCAAAACTCTCATGCTGATCAGTAGGGGGATTGTGCCTATGAACAGCCACTGCATTCTAGCTTGGGAAACATAAAGACACCCCATCTTAAAAAAAAAAAAAAAAAGAAGAAGAAGAAAAGAAAAAAGAAAAGTGAGGATCAAAGAAGGTAATGCAAGGATCAAAGAAAGGAGACATTCACTAGGAGATCCTAAGCACCTAGCTCTTTTGCTTCTTTTCTGTTTTCTAATCATTCAGGCAAGTTTTGCCAAAAGTTGTAGCTTGTTCTCCACGCTAGAGGTAGAGGGGGGGCTGGTAATTCAGAGGAATTCATAGGACATCCTGTTCTCTGGGAGGATGGAGGTGTGAAAAAGTAATATAGTTTCCTTATCTGAAAGGTGGCGGGTGGCAGGGGCGGGGGAAGGGGAGTGGATGGCGGCGTGCGCGTTCCCTGCCAAGTCCAACCGCACCCAATACTGGCATGTGGCCAGAAGGATCCGGAGCCACGTCCACAGCACAGGTAAGCGGGAACCCTCAAGAGCCCTCAGAGGATGGAGAGTTTAGGGCAGTGTTTCTCACCCTGCGGCCTTCCATCCACGAATGAACAAGGGACCCTTATTAAAATGCAGGTTTCTCTGGCCTACCCATACTTCAGCAAAGTAATTTCCACAAACATTCCAACAGCATACCTGAGCTATCATGATTTGAGTATTTGTAATGTGTCATTTATAAAGCGAGGTCTAGAAATTTAGATAACCTTTATAATGTGTGAAAAGTAGATTTGAGGCAATGGAGTTTAACAACTTTTGTTTCAAATGACTTAAAAAAAAATTCCTTACATATAGGATCTCACTGTGCTGCCCAGGCTGCAGTCAGTGGCTATTGAAAGGCTTGATCAAGTGCACTACAGCCTTGAACTCCTGAGCTCATGTGATCCTCCTGCCTCAGCCTTCCTAGCTGTTGAGACTACAGGTGTACACCAACGCACCCAGCCCCGAATGGCCTTTAAAATTAGAATTGATACAACCACTCAAATAAAATACATCTACATATTCTCAGAGTAACGCCTACATATTTTAATGGTTGTTAGAAACTGAAACAGGTATTTGGAAATTTCATCTCCTACTTGAGAACTAGAAAATATATACTTTCCCCAATATATTCAATTAAGAAAATAGTCATTTGAAAAGTCAGTTCATTTTTGAGGGGAGGAAGCCCTAAAATGACTATCAAAGAGGGGAGGAAGCCCTAAAATGACTATCAAAGAGGTTTAAGATACCCCATATTTTCTGAAACCTTCAATTTTCTCTTGTAAATCAGCTTATTTAGATTCTGCTGATAGAGTGATCCTATAACTGGAAGTTCACAGCACTGGAATCTACACTTCCAATGGCTCTTCCTCTGTTGTTCCAGTTTGGAGTTTACAGATTGACGTTTACCTCCCTTCTCCCTCCCAAGAATGTGGTATTTTCTGTTTACGTCAAGTAGAACGTAGATCACACTGACTCGATCATAAATGATTTTAATTACATGCCATTTTTCAAAGATAATTTTCACCTCACCATTCCTTTGGGACTTTTCTGTTCTGATATAATGCAGCTTCAAACATAGGGTTAAAATTTAGGAAATTGTATTACTTCCATCAATTTGTATTAAACGGACACATGCCGATTTGCTTCCTGATGCCATCCAAACCTGTGCTACTAAGTTGATATAGAAGAAAACTCAAAATAATTTCTAAAAGGATAGTATCCTTTCAGATATTATTGATAGCATCTTATTTAGATATGAAAGGAAATTATCCCCTGAAAAGAAAACAGGAATAGTTATGTTACTTTCATCTCATAGTGAGTTCGTGCAGTCGTGGCCTTTCCACAGCATTCCCAACAAGAGAGTAACTGTGAGGACTACGTATCATATTCAGATAATGATTATGAGTTGCAAGTTCTAAGGACTTTGCCTAAGGTGTGTGCATGGTAGCAGGGAAGGGGTTCGAGTTTCCCTGTGGGTTACTGAGGGACCATTGTAGGGAACTGTGTGTTTAGTTTAGAGGTTAAAAAAAAAACAGTTCAGAATGGTGAAAGCACAGAGTGAATGCCTTTGGAAAAGTAGGAGGAAATGAAGCTGCAAAGTTGGACAGGAACCAGATAAAGAGGCCTTTAATATGCTCAGTGAAGGAGTCTGAACTTGATTCTGAAAGCAGGAGGAGCACTTTTAAGAATTTCAAGCTGGGTTAGCCAAGCCGCCTATAATACCAGCTACACAGGAGGCCGAGGCAGGAGGATCGCTTGAGGCCAGGTATTTGGGGCTGCAGTGAGCTATGATCATGCCACTACACTCCAGCCTGGGCAACAGAGCAAGACCCTGTTTCTACCAAAACAACAACAACAACAACAAAATATATATATTAAATTTAAATTTTAAAAAAGGAAAAAGTTAAGAAAATCAAAAACAATTTCAAGCTGGAGACTGACGGGATCCAATCTGTCTCATAGGAAGATCGCTCAAGCCATAAGAAGGAAGACTCAGGAGGGTGGTCACTCCATTTATACTCAGAAGACAGAAGGAGAAAAGGCTGAGAAAACCTCCATTCAAACAAATTAAAAATTAAAATACTGACATTTAGAATTCATTTACCTGGTACAATTACTTAGGTGAAATATTTCATCCCTTAACAATAGCAGGAAACTATTGCACAAGGTTCTAAAAACCAAGTGTGGCTGTTTGATATTTACTTCTTACTGTTGGGTTCACTTAAACAATGTGACTAAAGAACTTACGGGAAGGGGAACCTACCCATGAATCTGTGTGGCACTGCTGGGAAGAAGCTCTCTGTCCTCTGTTGTTTGTGTTGCTGGTCATGGTTACTGCATGAAACTTCTACTTGAATTCAACTTGTTTTTCTTTTATGTTCTATTTGTCTGAAGCAAGCATTCAACTCTTCTGGTTAGTATGCCATTACACATCTTTTTGGATCTACTACACCCATTTCCCCCCATATGATGGGGGAAACGAAAGCCCTACTCCCAACCTTTGAGAGCTCTGAGGTGCAAGTCAAGGTATGTAGCTTTACTGACCCACAAGAGGAGCAGGTCCATCTAACTGAGCCATCACAGAGCACACAGCATTGCTCGCACTATACCAGGCATGAGAGAGCAGAGGGAGGAGGAAGGAGGTGAAGCACACTGTACATAATATGTTGTCAGTGGCAAAACATTAACTGGGACCCAAGCCTCAGGCTTCCAAACTCTTGAGCATTTTCTAAGAGATGACATATACTTTAAAAAAAATTCAGTACTCATTAAAGTAAGCATATTCTTCATGACCTCACTGGCATGGGTAATGGAAAACCAACAAGTTATCTCTAACTGAATTGGAATGTTTACACTGGCTGCATAGCTGCCCCCCTAAAGGAATCTATGGGGAAACCAGGGTCTGGTTTCCTCATTTCCTTGTGTGTGGTTTTTTCAGGGTACTAGGCAGGAGTCTTTCAAAGAGGGAGGAGGAGGTGAGGAGAGTGTGGCAGACATGAAACGTCCTTCCAAGCAAAGTTCTAACACCACATGATAAAATTAAATGGGTGAAAGCAGAAATTGTACTTCTAATGGCTGATCGTATAACAATTCACAACGATGTCTCCACTCAGGAGTGGGAAATTCCAATTAGGAGGCATCTCTCCTTCAACACTGATGCAAACAGGGAGAAAGTCCAGGAATATACTAAAAAGCATTCTCCTTTTCTTCTCAGCATATGATAAGAGAGTTGCTTTGCTGTTTGGGGTTTTTGCTTGTTTTGGCAGGTGAACAATCTTAGATCATAAGCTCTAAGTGTTAATTATGAATGAAAATGAGTGCACTGATTAGCTAACCTAATGAAAAGATGATGGTCAAGTGAGCAACACCCTCCAGATGAGCCCATAAAATGTCCACTGAAAGACTGTGGGGTAAAAGGAGTGGCAGAAGATGATGGAAAAGCACATGTTGTTCAACCTGATAAAGGTGAATAATTTGACAGTTTAGCAGAGCCAAATCTCGAGAGAAAAATAAATCATTTTCAACACATCCTTCCCAAAGACAGGTGAAGCTTTACTTTTACATTTACCCAGTGACTAGCTGGAAACATACTAGAAGCAGAGGAGAAAGTGGGATTCTACAGCAGGAAATATACTAAAAATAGAAGAGAAAAAAAAAACTATTTAGTGTTCTCTAGAAATTATTTTCCCTAATAAAAGGATGTCCATATTTCTGGATTATCTCTCATGGAATGTAGGTTTTTTTGAGGCTGTCACACCTGAGAGCACAGATCTTCTAGGTCATAAAGTACCAGTGAGCAGTTACAGGGAAGCTATACCTTAAAAACAAATGATGTGAATTCAACGGGTGTCCTGAAGGTCCAGTTCAATGCACTGGCCAGTTAGCCTGACCCCAACTAAGACAACTAAATAATGGTCCTATGATTCAAAATATCTGGTGAGTGAATAACTAATCCCTCCCTTATTTGCTAAAAGATGGGGACTGAAACAACTAAAACTATTTCAGAGCGTAATAGGACCTTGGAAGTTATGCAATCAAAGTGATTCCTTCATTCCTGAAGATAAACTAGAAAATTCTTAGGGACATCTGTTTCACACCTCTCCAGTTCCTAGACTTTCATTTCTCCCACACCTTCCCCAATACAAAAAAGTTAAATAAGATCTTGGAGTAGGAAAGGTACAGTGGGAATATCCTTAGTATATGGGTTGGCACTTGAAATATATTTTATCCTAAGAAATAGGACTATGGTTCTGGTCCATTAAAAATATGTACCTTAATATTTCCAGGTTGATTCCTGGTTGTTGTTGTTGTTGTTGTTTCACATAACGATGTATTTTTATTTTCTATCTTTAAGATTGTTCATTTCAAAAATCATAAATCACAGTTCTATAAAAATGTTAATTGTACCCATATTCCTTGAGGGCCTACCACATGCTAGACTCAGATCTGAGTGATGAGATATAAGTGGACCTCCAAAGTCTCCAAACTGAAGGAGCTATATGGCATATAAATAACGGCAAAACCACATGTAATCAAGGTGTGCAGAAAGTGTCAGGAAAACCCAGAGAAAGAAGCAGTTGGTACTGCTGAGAGGACTGGAGAAGGCTTCCCATAGAGACAATTTTTTTTTGGTGGGGTGGGGAGGGGGAGGCTTTGAAGACTGAATAGGATCTGGCCAGTGAAGAAGGGGTACAAGGGAATTATAGTCAGTGGGAATAGTCATTGTATATACATGCCACATTTATTATTCATTCACCAATTGGTGAATACTTGAGCTGTTTGCAGGTATTGGCTCTTATGTATAATCTTCTATTAACACTTGCTTATAAGTGTTTGTATGGACATGTTTTCAGCTTTCTTGGGTAGACAACTAGAAGCCAAGTGACAGAGGGGTAAGAACTGCGGAATATTCTAGATAGCATAAGCATAGAGTGCCCAGTGGAGAACAGCAGAAAGAAGGATGGAAAAACAGCATGAAGACATAAAGAGCTCTGAACACCAAACTACAAAGTTCAGCTTTTAATCTGTAGGAATATAGGGCCATTCATTGACGGTTTTTACATTAGAAGTAATGCAACTGGGTGGCAAGTCCAGGAATGGTCTGGAAGCTGGGAGACTGTGGTTAGGAAACTTATGATAAACCTGCCACTGAATAAGAATCTGAATTATGAATTACAAACAGCTATTTCTAATACCTTCAAATCAAAGCTTGGGGCCCACTTGTAATGTTTTTAGCACGAGGCACCCTACAACTGTGCCTTGGAGATGGTCACTGCCTTTAACTCACATCAGCACCTGCAATTCCTCCCCCTAGGAAAACATCACCTCCTCTTTCTCACCTACCTCACATAGATTCCATAACAAAAGCATAACATATAGGTTAAACTGAAGTTTGTGGGGAAAAGGCTTTTAGTGAAAAATATGTTCCAATGCAACCATGAAGAGGTAAGAGCACAGCCTGCAGAGTCAAGCAGCGCCAGCACTAACACTGACTAGCTGCTGGATCTCGGGCAAGTTATTCAGTTTCTCTGTCCCTCAACTTTCCTCACTGTCAAATGGGAACCAAAAACTACCTTTTTAAGAATGTTGATTATGAGGTTGGAAAACAGATCCTTAAACAAGTACATAGTAAGCAAGAAAAAAATGGTAACTATCACTCTTATATACGCTTCAACAACAGACTGAGTCAGGAATGCAATATTGCTTCTAAGTTTCAAGGACATGTTAAAAAAAATTCCTTTACTCAGTATTATTACAAATAACATTTGTTTTAGATGGTCTACTTTTTAAAGACTGAATCTCCTGTAAAGCAGTAAAGCTCATTGTATTTTTACTCTTCCTAAAATGTACCACACTTACTTGAAGAGAACATGTCGAACAAAATTTAACCTTCTTTCTGAGGATGTGATCACCATGATTTTCCCAAGTTCCTGCTAAGGTATTGGGAAGAGTTAACACATTAAAAGTGAATTTATATACTATGGATATGGTTCCAATAGAGGTTAAATTATGTCCCAAGAGTGCCTGGAACATTCACCACTGTAAAGCGTTGTAAGTTTTATCTGACATCACACAATAGCAGACACGTGACTGCCCTTTTAAAATTTACTATTCAAATTTTCAAGCACCCATAAAAGTAGAAAGAGTATAACAAACTCTTACCTGTCACCCACCTTCAAAAATAACCAATATATTGCCAATTTTGTTTCATTGGTAACTCTCCACCCCTTGACTCTTGTTTTGTTACCATTTTTCCCCACAGCTTTATTGAGATATGATTTATAAGTGTACAATTTAATGATTTCTAGTAAATGTACAAAGTTGTGTAACCATAACCACAATCCAATTTTTAGAACATTTCCTCATCTGGAATGAACAGTGACAGTATAGTACACATACACAATGGAATACTGTTCAGCCTTAAAAAAGAAGAAATCCTGTCATTTGTGACAACATGGGTGAACCTGGAGGACATTATATTTAAAGTGAAATAAGCCAGGCACAGAAAGACAAATACCACATGATCTCACTCAAATGTGTAGTAAAAAAGCTGAACTCAAAAACAAGTAAAATGGTGGTTATCACAGGTTGAAGGTGGGGAGATGGGAAGACGTTAGTCAAAAGACAAAAAATTTCAATTAGACAGGAGGAACAAGTTCAAAAGGATTTACTCTACATCATGGTAACAACAGTTAATAACAATCTATTGTATGTTTGAAAACTGCTAAAAGAGTAGATTTTTAAGTGTTTGCACCACATATGAAAAAAAGGGATGTGAGGTAATGCATGTGTTAAATGGCTTGATTCAGCCATTCCACAACATACACATATATCAAAACAGCATGTTGTACAAACATACATACACAGGATTTAGTTGTCAATTAAAATAAAATTTAAAGGTTAAATTAAAAAGGACTCCTGACATTGGTGACCACACAGATAAATCTGGAATGATGCTAAGTGAAATAAGTCAGATAGAGAAAGACAAATACTATCTTTTAAAAAAAGAAGATTTCATCATCCCACAGCATCCATTTTCAGTTAATCTCCATTCTTACTTCAGTCTCAGGCAGCCAATAATCTACTTGCTGTTTATAGATTCGCCTTTTCCAGGCATTTCACATGAACAGAACCACACAATAGGTAGCCTTTTGCATCTGATTTCTTTTTTTTTTTTTTTTTTTTGGGATGGAGTTTCGCTCTTGTTACCCAGGCTGGAGTGCAATGGTGCGATCTCGGCTCACCGCAACCTCCGCCTCCTGGGTTCAAGCAATTCTCCTTCCTCAGCCTCCCGAGTAGCTGGGACTACAGGCACGTGCCACCATGCCCAGCTAATTTTTGTATTTTTAGTAGAGACGGGGTTTCACCATGTTGACCAGGATGGTCTCGATCTCTTGACCTCGTGATCCACCCGCCTCGGCCTCCCAA
>PVKV010019022.1:0-43250 GCA_004027835.1 Alouatta palliata
ATGTGTGTAGTGTGTATGGGGGTGTAGTGTGTGAGTGGGGGGTGTGTAGTGTGTGTGTAGAGTGTGTGTGTGCGCGTGTAGTGTGTGTGTAGTGTCTGTGTGTAGTGCGTGTGTGTGCACGCACACAGGTAGCTCCCAGTGTGTAGGGTGGTGTGATGTTCAGGCCTCTGGGTGCGTGGCTGCTATGGCCGGGCTGAAGGCAGTAGTGTGGAGACAGTAGCTTTGGCAGCCAGCCAGGCCCACGAGCCTAGAGAGGGTGGGAGGTGGACAGGCCCATGGACGCGTTTGAGCCTCTGGTTTGGTGATGGGAGGAGGGGAGGCACCCAGGTAGTTTCAGGACCCTCGCCAACCTCCTCTTGGGCCACCCTCTGCCTCGCTGAGGCTGGGCAGCCCCTGTCCTCTGTGGGGTGAAGACCAATGAGGGACAAGCACAATCCTCTCGTCACTCCCCGAGATGGTGACACTGGGCCTTTCCTGTGGAGCCAAGGCCGTCCCGAGCACCCCTTTGCCCCCGATCATCATGTTGGAAAACGAGGCTGTGGCCCCAGTGTCCTGGGTTTCGATCCTGGCACTTCCACTCGCTGCCGCGTGACCTGGATAAACCACCTAACCTTTCTGCGCTGCTGCTGGCCGTCAAGGGGTGTCAGTATCCCCTCTCTAGCTGGGACTGTGGGGGTAGAGAGAGTTAGGGTGCCAGGTCCTCGGGACACCCCGCTTAGGCTGTGCCAGCTGCTGACACCCTGCCTGTCACTGTCACTCTTGTCATTGCTACTCCCATTGCCCGGGAGCTTCCGGATCCCAGCATCACCTCCAGGCCCCGAGTGCCTTTTCAGGCCACCCAGAGCCCATGCCTTGGCCCTCCCACGTCACCCCACCTCCGCCAGGTGGGGAGCAGGGCAAGCATCTCCGGTGAGCAGGACCACAGCCATGGCAGGGAGGTTCCCGCCTCGCCCTCACCAGGCCCAGGGCGCCCATTAAGGTGGGACCCAGCCCAGCTCCCATATCAAGGAAGCAGCAGGTGTCACAAAGGGCCACAGCTGGGTGGCGCCGGCGCTGGTGGGGTGCAGGGCAGCCGGATGCCAAGACCCTGAGATTCTCAGGCTTGCCTCAGGGCCCGAGCGTGGGTTTGCTGGTGTTCGACCAGGTGTGGGGGCAGCTGGTGTAGTGACTGGAGCCTGGACGCCTGTGACTGTCTCCCCTTGCCGGGCACCTCCCAGGCAGCAGCCAGAGCGCCATGAGCCCAGGCTGGGCCAGCACGGGTGAGGGAACGGCACAGGCCTGCCCATCCCTCCCGGGGGCAGCTCCACCCTCACGCTGCCTACCTCCAGTATCCCGGCCTCTGCGAATCTCTCGCCTTCACCAAGCGGGACACTGGAAGGGAGAGAACGTTTATTAAGTGCCTACTGCATGCCAGCTCTCGTACACATATCAGCTCCACCGTTAGCCCCCTTTTATAGACGAGCAAACTGAGGCTCAGAAAGGTGGGAGGTTTGCCCCAGGTGTGCCAGGGGCCTGGCTCCAGCCCTGCTGTTCCGAAGCTGGAATTCCCACAAGGAACCAGACTCCACACTCTGAGTTGGCTTCCCTCCTGACACACGAATTTCTCCCTGGGCCTGACCAATGGCCCCCAATGCTCAAGGTCCCTACTCCTCCCCAAAGAAGGTGCAGACTCCAGCTTTCCCTCTTCACCCCCAGCGCAAACAAGATCTGCACCCCCTGGCAAGCAGAACACGGTGAGATGGCCCGCCGAGAGGCCCAGGACCCAGACCCTGCAGGCACATCTGAGCCTCAGTTTCTCTCTCTGGGAAATGGGGATGATTGAGAAACTCGACCTTGGCTAGTCCTGGGGAGGTGCCTGTGTGCCTGGCACAGTGCCCCTGCCCGTTAGGATTACCGCAGCTGTTGGAACCCTGCCCTTCTGCCCTGGCGGCTGGGCTGGGGTGAGTTTGGTGGCTGGGCGGGCTGGTCTGGCCGCCTCCTGGTTCCCTGATGGCAGAGTTGAGCACAGACAGAGCCTGTGGCCGGGTGGTGTGGGCGGCCTGGGTGGGGGCTCTGCCCTCCCTGCCCTCCTGCCGGCCGTGTGGTCCTGGCTGGGGACACAAGAACACAGCCCTGGCTCTGTTCTCCAAGTCGTGGGAGGCGGGCTGTCACCGCAGTGGCTGGGAGCTGGAGGCGAGCCCAGAGGGAGAGAGGACGCTGTGTCTGTGCACTCACCCCTCAGCACAGCCCTGCCAAGCCACAGGTGCCTCTGCTGCACAGAGGGTGAGAGGGGCCTCCAGGCAGAGAGCAGGGGCTGGGAGATGGAGGTGGGGCTGTGACGGGGACGACAGGACAGCAAGGAGTCCTGGGAAAAGAGGCAGTGTCTGGGCTGGGTGCGGTGGCTCACGCCTGTAATCCCAGCACTGTGGAAGGCCCAGGCAGGCGGATCACGAGGTCAGGAGATAGAGACCATGCTGGCCAACATGGTGAAACCCCATCTCTAGTAAAACTACAAAAAAATTAACTGGGCGTGGTTGCATGTGCTTGTAGTCCCAGCTGCTCAGGAGGCTGGAGCAGGAGAATTGCTTGAACCCAGGAGGTGATCGCCCCACTGCACTCCAGCCTGGCAACAGAGCGAGACTCCGTCTCAAAAAAAAAAAAAGAGCCTGTGTCCGTGCAGCCCTGGGCCTCTCTGCACACCCCTCCGCACGCCGCCCACGTGGCCTCGTGTTTCCCGACAGCTCGTTCTGTCGAGCGGGTTGCCCACTGTGCAGTCGCCCCGTGTGAGCGGCCCAGCCCTGCCTCCCACCTTCACCAGCCACGTGTTGATTTTTGGTTCTGGAGTTCTGATCCCCCTCTTTTTATTGTAAGCCTGGAATGTTGACAGGCTTGATGTGTGTGCACAGTTGTGGATGATGGGGTCCCCCTGGAAGGCTACACATGGTGTGAGCATTTGGGGGCTCCAGGAAGCCGTTTCTGTCCTCAGGGGACAGAGGGACATCTCTGTGGCATCTCACGCATCCCATTCTTCATGGGCATCTGTGCAGTGTCTGAACTGCGGAGTGCCATGTGCACGGCCCCCAGTGGTTCGGGTCTGGCCTGTTCTCCCCCTTGGCTCCTGGCCCTCCTTACCAAGAAGTAAGTTCTTAACTCGAGGACTCCAGTTTGGGCTGCTGGCTCCCTGAGAGCCCTGGGGAAAGAGGCGCCAATGGAAACTTCTCCTGGCTGTGTTACCTTGGGCAAGTTACCTACCCTCTCTGTGCCTTAGCTGTCTATCTGAACAGAGGGACTGACAGAATATGGGGCAGGGCTGGGGGCAGTTAAATGAGATGATGATGGGGGCACTGTGGGAAGGAACAGTAAGCAAGCATGAGCAGCAGTTCTAACCTCACGTGCCCCGGGCAGAAGCCACTGCTTCCTTCTTTCCTGTGACGCCTGGAGGTCTTGGCATGCAGGGGGCTGGGGCTCCCCTCTGTTGTCCCCAAGGGTGGCCGGCACCAGGCTTAGTGCAGGGTGAGCCCTGGATTTGTAAACACGGGCAGGGTTTCAGGGGGAGGCTCCTTGGGGTGGCCTTCCAGATAGCCCTGTGTCCACACATGCAGGAACCGGGAGGAGCTGGGGGAGGGCATGGGCCCCCAACCCTTGTCCACAGCGGCCTCCACCCCCTGGTGCAGGGGAAACCACAGGCCCCAGCCGCTCCTTGAGCAGCCAGTCAGCCTTATCTCAGCATTCTACAGACAGCCCTGTCTCCAGAAAGGACACTATCAGCACCCATCATCTGCACCCGGTGGGCTGGGAAACACGTGGTCAAGTGAATTGACGACAGAACCCCCACTCCACCCCTGCCACCACCTGGTGCCAGGGTGTGGGGCAGGGCTGAGGAGGCCAGCGGGGGCAGGGCTCCCTTCCTCCATGGCAGGCTCTGGGTGGATTGGGAAAGGCCAAGCTTCTAGATTCCCCTCTGGGACTCTGTGATGTTCAGGTCCCGCCAGCCCCTCCCTCAGCTGGGACGGTGTCCTCCACATGGCTGCCTCCCCATCACTCCAGGCCAGGTGGCTTGGGGCAGCCTCCTGGGGGCAGTCTCTTCTCTCTGCCAGGAGGCAGCCAGGGGTACCAGCCTGTGCCTGGCAGAGTGGGCGTGTGCGGGATGGTGGAGGTGGGAAGCCTTTCACTTAAGGTTTGTGAGCCACGCGAAGGCTACTCAGCCTCCCTGACTCCCCCCAGGCCCAGAGAGACCCCAGGCTCTCCGTCTTTTCATCAGCACAACAACAGTGCCCAAGTATGGCCTTCACCAGACACGGCAGCCCTGCTTGGCACGCTCTGTACTAGTTCATTTTTTGAATCTTCCCACCGCTCTCATGAAGCAGGCACGGTTGCTGACCCATCTTAGAGACCAGGAGACCGAGGCCCAGGCAAAGCTTTGCCGCCTGTGGCCCTGAGCCTGCCCTGAGTCTCTGGGCAGTGCCAGGCAGGTGACTTGGGGATGGAGAACGGCTGCCAGTCCCTTTGCCTGGGCTGCTCTGTGATCCGACCTCCTCCCGGCTCTGCCACCGCTCCCTCTCCTCCACTTGAGAAGCTTCCCTGAACAGGTACTGAGGGTGGCCAGATTGGATGCTCCCCAGCTCTTGCAAACAGCCAGAGGACTCCAGAATTAAAATATCCAGGTTCAAGTTCAGATCCCCGCCCTGGCTGTCACTGGCCGGACAGCCTTGGGCAAGCCACCTGCCGGCCTTCACCAGGGTCACACGCCTCTCCCCAGGGAGCTGCGACTTCCCTGGACTTCCCGGTCCCAGTCCACCTCTTATGCAATGTCCGCCCCTCCCCGGGCCTCAGCACCCTGCTCCCTGGGCCTTCTCAGCACACAGTGCCATCTGGCAGAGGGAGTGCGTTGCACCGATCAACTCCTCTCCTGGTCTGGTGTCCACACTAGCTGGGCGGCTTCCAGAAAGCCAGAGTTTCCATCCCTTTTGCTCCTCCCCGTCTCCCCTGCGCCTAGAGTGGTGCCTGGCCCTGTGGGGCGTCCCTCGGGAAAGCCTTGTCAGAGGTAGAAGGGAGAACACAGAGCCCTCTTCCCCACCTCTTCTCCCGGACCCAGCCCTGCTCCTGAGAAGATTTGAGGAGCTTTCCCTGGAGCTTAGTAGGTGCTTCCACGTATTGGTTCTTTCCCCACACCATGGTGAGCTCGGCTCAGGTCTCCTGGGACCTCTGGGTTTTCATGGACCAGCCAAGGTCTTACTTAGAGGCAGCAGCCCAGCTCCCTGGGGACGTTTCCTGCGGCACCTCCCTCCATTGCAAGTCAGGTGGCCGGCCCTGGGCCCTGCTCCCTCCCAGGCCACTTTAGGGCCGCCAGGAGCCCGGGAGTCCCCTCAACCTGGCTGTGTACTTCCTTTGCCACTGGATCCTGGGCCCCACCAGAGCCCAGAGGTCGTGATCTAGGGGTCCCGGGAAGCAGATCACTGTGCTACTCCCCCAGCTGCTGCTCCCTGACCCACGGTCACCGAGGAGAACACCTTGACCGGTTCTAACACGTAGCCAGTAGCCGGCCCCTTGGACCGCCCATCAGTCATGCCCAGCTGCCCCAGGCAGAGCCCGGACAAGATCTCCCGAGACCCCACCACTGCCAAGCATGGTGGGCAGAGGGTGTAATTTCCAGATCCAAGGACGGCAGGTGTCTGGCCTTGGGAAGCCCAGGCATTGCCATTTCTAGAACATTCTGATGAGTTATAGGGGCCATAAGTCGCTAATTTGAACTTGGACATTCATCATAGCTTGAACAGCTGTGATCCTTTGTACTCAGGGATCATCGAGTACAGCTTCACAGGCAAGGCTCTCATACCCCAAGGATTAGGGCACATGGCTGAGGCAGTCTAGGAGGGCTCCCTAGAGGAGGAGAGACGGAGGCTGTGACTTGAAGGATTCCAAGACGGAAGGAGAGTGGTTGAGGTCCTCTTGGAGACAGAGGGAGACAAGTGCGAGAGGGGAGCAGGTGGCACTCCAGGGCCTCATCTGAATTGTGGCAATGCCGAAACCACCCTCGAAATCCTCCCCGTGGCCAGCCCCACTGCATCTGCAGTGTAGAGAATCATTTGGTCAAACAGGAGAGAAGCAGGGGTGAGGCCAGGTGGGAGGACACCCCCCACCACCACCCTGGTGCCCCCAGCTCTCATGATTGAGGTTTAGTGTGGCCTCTCACAGGTTTGATCTGTGCTCTGCATTAGACTGTAGCTATTTGAAATCTTGACATAAACAATGTTAACAAATTGGCTCCATTTGGCGTGGCCCTGGACCTAATTAGATCTAATTAATACTCACTGGGGGTCCTGCATCAAGCCCCGATCCATCATCTGACCTCGCCAACGGCCCTGCGCTGCTCCTCCTGGGCGTGTCGCCCTGCCCCGCCGGGGGACCGTCCTTCTCCCTGATCTTTGCATTTTATTTGGGAACCTGTGAATTTCCAGGTGGGCGTGGGAACCCAGCGAGCTCTGGTCAAGTCTTTGCAATGCATGTGACTTTAATTTTTTAAAGTTGAGGCAAGATTCACTTAACATAAAACTAACTGGAAGCAAACGACGCAGTGGCGTTTAGTACATTCACAATGCCATGCAAACGCCACCTCCATCCAGGGCAAAAACGTGTCTTCACCACAGAAGGAAGTCCCAGCCCCACTGGCTGCCGTTCCTCACTCCCCCACCTTCCTTTCCAGCCCCTGGCAACCCTCGATCTACTTTCTGTTTTTATAAATCTGCCTGTCCTGGACATTGCACAGAAATGGAACCGTAGCGTTTACAGCCTTTTGTGTCTGGCTTCCTTCACTCAGCGTCCTGTCCTCCAGGTTCAGCCATGTTGCTGCCCGAATCCAAACGTCTTCCCTTTTTCTGGCCAAATACTATTTCATTGTGTGGATAGACCCCGTGTTTTGTGTTCGTTCTTCTGTTAGTGACACTTGGGCCGTCCCAGGGTTTGGCTGTGGTGGAGAACGCTGCTGTGAACACAAGTGTGCACAGTGGTCTTTCAACACCTGATTTCAGTTCCTTGGGTATAGGTCTCCACGGAGGGAATCTGATAGGACACCATATTCTTTTAATTTTGTTTAACAAACACATATGTGGCTCTTGCTGGGTGCCAATTTAATATTCATGATGTCACTGAGAGGGAGGTGCTGTTATCTCCGTTTTACAGATGAGCACACTGAGGCTTGGCAGGTTTCCCAGGCAGGATTTGAAACAGGCAGCCAGACCCTGCTGGCTCTCACGAGTCAGTATAGTAATTTGGCATCGAGGCCACCAGCTCCAAGTGGCTTTTGGGAACCGCTTCTCAGGGTTGCAGGGCCTGGGGGCCTCCTTTGTGCAAACCACCCCTCCAGAGGCTGTTGGGTGACCTGAGGCCGGTGCGTCCGTCCCAGAGAGAAACATGACTGCAAAGCAAGCTGCAGGGGGCCTCTCCCTGTCAGGGTCCCCTGCTTGATACCTGCCTGGGGGCATCTCACTGGGCCAGGGCCAGGCTTCCAGGCCTGCTCACGGAGTGCCTGAGGAAGTCTGGTCCCAGGCCCAGGAATAAATAACAGGCATGCAGGCTGTCAGCCAAGCCGGCTTCGGGTCTCCTGGAGCTCCGCAGAGCCCTGACTTTCTGCTGATCTGATCTCCTGCGGTCTCTTGGCTCCTCCACTGCAATCAATCATGAGGCCCCGCGCCGGGCCGGGCAGCCACCCCCACGCCATGCGGTTATCTCCTAGCTGCACAGCGCGCCTGGGGCCTGGGGCTCACACAGGCAGCCGTCTCCCCGCCTGATCTTCCACCCGGTCACTCACTAGCCCACCCTTATCTCGGTGTCAGGGCCCTTCCTTTACTTGCAAACTCTGACTGTGGTGGGGGCAGGGATGGTCCCCCTGTAGTCACCAGACCCTCTGGGACAGGATTTGCTTCCCACACCAGGCTAATCAGGTCCACAGGCCCTGGACGAGGGCTCCTCTGTCTCAGAGGCCACACGGTGACCCACTACCCCTGCAATGTGCAGAATTGGATAAAATCACTCCCAGCCAGAGAGCTGGGAGGGACCCCGGGAAGATGGACATGGCTTGCCCCTTACTTTCTCGATGAGACAGCAGAGCCCTTGAAAACAGGGGTACTTGCCTGTGCCCAGACTGAGAGCCCACACCTGTAGATGCTGGATGAGATGGGAGGCACAGAACAGGGAGCAGGGAAGCCGATTCAGATCCAGAGTGCTGCCAAACAACAGAACCCCACGGAAGCCCCAGGCCATCGGAAGCAGGGCACCTCACACATGCGCACACATGCACAGGCATATGCACACACATGCACACAAACACGTGTACATGCACACACATGTGCACACTCATGTACACGCAACACATGCATACACCCATGCACACACAACCCATGCATTCATGTACACACATGCATACACAGGCAACACGTGCAGTCACACACATGCACACTTATGCACACATGTGCACACTCCTACACAACACATGCACACGTGCACATGCTCCTGCACACACATGCACACACACTCCTACAGATGCATACTCCACACACAAGCATAAACACATGTGCAGTCGTGCACACACATGCACACACACCTGAGCACACACTCCTGCACACACACGTGCACACTCATGCATGCACATATGCACACGTGCACACAACACATGCACACACGTACACATGTGCATACATACCTACAGGTGCACACACATGCACATACTCCTGCACACATGTGCATACACATTTGCACCCACATGCACACCCACAACATGCACATGCCTGTGCACACTCACACGTGTGCACTCAGAGTCCTTAGTGCTCAAACATGTCTGTGCACCCATGCACAGCTCCTGGCACACACACATATGTACAGTAGACACCTGCACACACATCCACACGCAGCTCTCTATGCATAAACACACATATTTACATGCACACGCAGCCTGTCACACGAGCATACACACAGCTCCCAGCACACATGCATGTGCACAAACTTGCACAATCCTCAGCACACACACACTGTAACACACGTGAACACCCAATAGCTGCATACACACGGCACACATGCCCACACACATGCGCACACACACAGTGTCTGTACATAGATCACACAAATTCACATATACATACCATCTGTCACACACTTGAACACACACGCAGAGCTCACAGCACACACACACCCCTGAGTGTTTCTCTTTCTCTCTGACACTCCTCCTCCTCCTCCAGGCCATCCTGGGTGACCGTGAGTTTCCTCAGAGGCCAACCACAGTAGACTCTTCCTGCCTCCCTCTAATTGCCTCATGGCTGTCTGTCTGCTTAGGGAGGAGAGAGAGGCCAGGAGGAGACTGTGGCGGGTCGTGAGGGTGGCTGAGTTGGGCAGGGGTGAGAGGGGGTCTACCATTAAGGGGCCCCATGAAGGCAGGACGTCATCCAGCCAAGGGTGGGAGGGCCATGGAGGGCCACACATGCCTCTTCCCTGCAGAGCCTGGGGTCATAGCCACTGTCTCTGGGCTGGTGGCACGGGGGCCACAGGGTTGCGTCCTTGGCCATCCTCGTAGGGGCGTGGCCGCCACCCCTGACTGCTTCAGATCCTCTTTGGCTTTCCCTCCAGAATCCACTTCAGGCCAACATCACATCCACATGACAGAGCTTCCTTTTTCCAGGCTGCTCCACAGAGCACCTCTTCCTCCACCCTCAGGCCTTGCTGTGCCCTCAGTGCCACTCCCCTTATGGAGGGGACAGACTCAGAGAGGGGGGAGGTGCTATTGTGAACACAGGCAGGTGACTGCCCAGCCCACACTTCCTGATGGGCGCCCCCGAGACCCTCTCTGAGAGGAGCAAGAAACAGACACATGCCTTGCTCTTTGTGGATGTGGCCGGCTGGTGAGCGGCCGGTCCTGGGTGGTCTGGAGAACGTCCTCCTTGCCCGTAGCATAGAAGATGAGACAGGGGCTCCAGCTTCCTCCCACCTCTGCTGTTTACTGGCTGTGTGACCTCAGACCATTCTCTCGACCTCTCTGAGCTTTCATTTCCACATGTATAAACAGGACCAAGGAAGGCGCCAAAACCAGACCTCGCCAGACGTGTCAGAGAGTCCCACAGCGTGCGCAGCACCAGGCCTGTACCCGTGGTGCCGACTGTCATCATGAGGGAGGTTTCCTTTACCATTTCCTGTCCCCTGGGCCTCACTTTCCCTTCTCCTGCAAGCTGGGACCTGTGCAGGCGGTAGCTCGGCCCACAGAAGGGCTGGGAACTCACAGCCAGGCGTGTGGGTGGAATGTTCTGGATGCCTCATAGTCCTGCTCTGCAGGGACCTTGAGGAACTCCAGCTAATGAAGCCCAGTCTCTCCTGAGGGGACCAGGCGTGGAGGACGGGAAGCAGGTCCTCCAGCGCAAGATGCTGGGGGGACGCACAGAGCAGGCCTGTCCGCGTCTTGCTGGGCGTTTCTGCACCCTGGGGGCCTCAGGCAAGGAGCTGGGCAGGTGGGAGTTCTGTGCTCGCATCCAGCCTGCCGCAGACCCAGCAGTTGAGCGTGCTGGGCACACCTGCCCCCCCACCCCCCGCCTCGCCTTGGCCAGATGCTTTCAGAAACGCTTCCCGTCGTAAAAGCCTCTCTGGCTCCCTGTCCCCTGCCCCGGGCCCTGTTGCTCTGCCAGTCGGGAGACAAGCCTGTTCTCGCCAAGGAAGCCCTTTGTGCCACTCTGGGCTCAGCCACACGGGGCTTGGGATAGTGCCCGGGGCAGGACACCCCCAGCAGGTGTTTTGGGGTGGTTGCCTCCAGCCTGTGGCTGCTTGTCCGGGGCAGGAGGATGGGAGGAGAGGGGGAGGCACATCTCTGTGCGTCTCTGGCCTGGGTGCAGCCAAGGCTCCTCTCTGCTGCCCTTTGCCCCTGACGCCATCTGTCTATGAGGCCAGGACTCCCAGAAGAGTGTGGTGTGGCCCCCACTATTGGGGTCACCATGCAGAGGGGGACAGACGCCTGCACAGACTCATGGCCACACAGAGTCCAGGCTGGATGGGAAACACCTGCCTCCCACCACTACCCGTGGCAGACGGCTCCTTCTCGGGGTCCCTGGGGAGCAGGACAGGAGGCCAAGTGGAGGCTGTGTCTGGGATGGAGCCCAGGTGGAGGAGGGGTCCGCAGCCTCCGAGCCCGGCAAGTCCCGCGGCCCCCAGGGCCAGCCTGGCTGCTGACGGATGGTAATGAGACCCGGGGAGTCTGATGAAGTTCATTTTTCACCTGCACGTGTTTTCGCCTCCCCGCTCTCCTGAGGTGGCTGGCCATCCATCCTGGAGCCCTTCTGAGGCCTCGGTGGTAATGGGGTCATAGATCACTCTCTGGTGGAGACAGAGCTGGACAGGGGAGGGGGGCCATTAAGAATGACCGCGGGTGACCCCCGGGCCAAGACGGCTCCAGCTCCAGCTCCAGACGGGGCCTGCATGGCCCTGAACCTAGGGTGGAGCGGGGCATGGGGTGTTTTCAGAGCTGGCTCAAGCCCTGTGGGGGAGGGGTGGCTGGAGGCGAACTCTCATTCCCTGAGGGTACACCCAGGGTGGGTGTCACTCTGCGGGGCTGTCTGGGCCTCCCGTGGCCATGGGGCAGTGGCCCTTCTGGTCAAGACCTCTCTGTGACAGGTCAGGGTTGAGGGGACACTGTCTCAGAGACCTTTCACCCTGTTTAAACCTGGTGGCTCAGGTGGAACCCTCCCATGTGCCTTTCCCCTATTTGGGCTCAGTGCTGCGGCCAGCACAGCCGAACAAGGCCCTGATATTGTGACAGGTGCCTGGCCCAATACGTCCTGCCTGCCTGCCTGACACCAGGACAGATGGTTGACTCTAGCGGGAGAGCCAGATGCCGCCTGGATCAAACCTGGCCGTGCCATCTTACTGCGCAAATGAATAAGTCTCTTGCCCTGTCTTACCTCAGTTTCCCCACAGGCAAAATGAGATAATAATAATAATGATAAGGGCCAGGCATGGTGGCTCACGCCTGTAATTCCAGCACTTTGGGAGGCCAAGGCGAGTGGATCACCTGGAGTTTGAGACCAGCCTGGCCAACATGGCGAAACCCCGTCTCTACTAAAAATACAAAAATTAGCCGGGCGTGGTGGCAGGTGCCTGTAAAATCGCTTGAACCTGGGAGGCAGAGGTGGTAGTGAGCTGCAGTGGCGCTACTGAACTCCAGCCTGGGAGACAGAGCAAGATTCCGTCTCCGATGACGACGATGATGATAGTAATAACGACGTAACCTAACTCACAGGGGTTTGTGATGGTAAGCTGAGCTGTCGCCATGACAGGCTATGTGTGGCAGCTGGGCACCTAGTGCCACGGAAGTGGGATCTGTGGCTGTCATCCTTCTCGTTGTCATTGTCATTGTGGGGGCTCAGAGTATGGCTTCTGGTCCCAGCTGTGTCGGCTCTGTGCCCTTCAGGAGATGCTAAACCCTCTCTGGGCCTCAGTTTTGTGATCTGAGTGTCGAGCATGCCTGTGCGTGAAACGCCTTAGAAGGAGGCTGGCCTGAGTTGGTAGTCAGGAAAGATGACCCCACTTAGTGGGTGCTGGAAACAGCTCCCCAACCCATGCTGCCCTCCTGGGACACTCCTTCCAGAGGCTTCTCCTGGAGTTGTTACCAGATTTTACCCTATGGGTGCTATAGGGGAGGGAGGGCACCACGGTACTATTCCTGGGATGCCTCTTGGGCAGCCCTGGCTCCTGGCTTTGGCTGAGTGGACTTTGGAAGGGACAGCTGGACAGCTCCCTCAGAAGGTTCTGGGGCTCCCTGGGGCCCCACAGCATCACCCAGGGCCTTCTAGCACCAGCTCCCTGAGTTCTTGACAATTAGAATGTGAGGTTCTCAGGAACCACTTGAAGGAGAGAAGGGAGGGAGAGTGGGTGCCCCGGCCACTGCCCGACTGCCGTGGTCTCTGGATGGCCCTTCCAGCCCAGATGCCACAGGTACCAGAGTCCCGCACAGGAGGCTATGCATGACAGACACCGGGCCTAAGAAGCGGGGGAGTCCCCTGTATCCATTTCCAGCCCCAGGTCCCTTCTGAGTCTCACACCCAGTGACTCCCCAGAGCCCCCCACCTCCCTGGCGCCTTGACATTTGCCACAGCCTGTGGAGTGCTGGGAGTGCCGCAGGATCTGGCCCCAGCCTCCCTCCTAGTCCCCCAGCTCAACCCCCCAACTTATGCTGAAGCCCTCGTGGCCCCCGCTCTGTGGTCCTGCCCCAGGGCCTTTGCACCTGCTATCCCTTCAGCCTGCAATGCTCTTTCCACAGAACGTTGTAGGACTGGCTTCTTCCCGACCTTCAGGCCTCAGCTCAAAGGTCACCTCTTCAGTGAGGCCTTCCAGGATCATCTGACCTGGTGGCCCCTCTCCTCCTGGTGGTCACCTGCTCTCATGTTACCTCGGGCTGCTTTCTTCCTCTTATTTACCACCAACTGTCCAAAACTGTCCTGTTCATTGATTTTCTTCTTTTAAAAATCTTTCTCTCCCTTGGTTATAACATAAGCTTTGTGAGAGCTCGTTCATCTATGTAGTTCACTCTGTGTCACCAGAACACATTAGGGATAGTGCTTGGTAGACAGTAGGTAAGTACTTATTGGCTAGACAAACGGGTGAATGAAAATGGTTGGGTGGATATTTGCATGGATAGGTGATTGGATAATTGGATAGAGGGATTGATGGATGGATGGATTGGTAAGTGAATAGGTGGGTGGGTGGATGGATGGATGGATGGATGAAGGGATGGTGGGTGGGTAGATGGGTGAATGGATCCATGGGTGGATGGGTGGATGGATGGATGGATGGACGGATGAAGGAATGGATGGGTGGGTAGATGGGTGAGTGGATAGGTGGGTGAATGGATGGCTAGATGGATGGAAAGATGAACAGATGGATGGGTGGGTAGGTGGGTGGATGGATAAATGGATGGATGAATGGGTAGGTAGATGGATAGATGGGTGGACAGGTGGATAGATGGGAAGGAAGGAAGAAAGGAAGGGAGGGAGGAAGGGAAGGAAGAGCAGGCAACATCTGGGCTTCTTTCCTTCCCTTGACTTAGTTCTGACTGTTGAAGGAGTGGGGCAGCTGGTGGCTCTGCATTGCGGGTTGGGTTGAGCCAGGACAAGTGACTGGAGATGAGGTTGTGGTTAGATGGGAAATCCCTGGGGAGAGTCATAGGTGTCCCAAATCCTATGTAGAGAAGTGTTCTTTGGGAACATATCATCAGGGAAAACAGGAGAGAGAGAACTGTTGCACGATGTCCAGGGTAATATCTGAACCATGGAACGGTCCTCATTGACTGAGAAAAGGGGCTCAGGCTCTGAAGCCCCCCAGCCAGGTCCTGGGGAGAGAAGGGACTGGCCAGCAGTGGGGGCCAGGCAGTGTCTGAGGCCGCCTGGTAGAGCATTTCAGAACAATAAAAGTGCCGGGCTTTATGTCTGATCATTAAGAAGCTGCTAGAGGCCAGGGCCGGAGGCTCATGCCTGTTATCCCAGCACTTTGGGAGGCCAAGGTGGGTGGATCACTTGAGGTCAGGAGTTCAATTCTAGCCTGGCTAACATGGTGAAACCCCGTCTCTACTAAAAATACAAAAATTAGCTGGGTGTGGTGGTGGGCACCTGTAATCCCAGCTGCTCAGGAGGCTGAGGCAGGAGAATCACTTGAACCCAGGAGGTGGAGGTTGCAGAGCTGAGATCGCACCACTGCACTCCAGCCTGGGCGACAAAGAGAGACTCCGTCTCAAAAAAAAAAAAGCAGTCTACAGCCATACCACCCTGAACGCGCCCGATCTCATCTGATCTCGGAAGCTAAGCAGGGTCGGGCCTGGTTAGTACTTGGATGGGAGACTGCCTGGGAATACCGGGTGCTGTAGGCTTTAAAAAAAAAAAAAGCAGCTGCTAGGGTCATACCAGGGGCTGAGGGTGGGGGTCACGTGTTATTTTCATCTGGTTTGCATGCAGGTGGTGTAAACCTGGGTGTGCAAAGCGTCTTCCTGTGGCCATGTCTCTGCTTCCGCCTCCATCCCTCCCACCATTTGTCACTGTCCTAGAGAGCCTCAAGCAGAGAGAACAATCTCCTGCTCTCACAGCTGAGCCCCTAAGATCCTCTTTTCCACATACAGAGGAATAATCCTAACACATCATTGAGGCCCTTCCTGCTTGGAGCCCTTTACCTGAACCCACGGAATCCCCACAAGCCTGCCAGGCAGGTGCTAGTATTGCCCCCATTTCATAGAGAAGCAAGCTGAGGCCCAGGGAGGGGCGTCACTGGCGAACAGCTGCATGGGAGGTGGGCCCACGCTCAGTGGATCTGGGCACTGAGGTCTTACATAGACCCTATGGAATCAGGCTCTTTGTCTTGTTTTACCCAAGGGGAAACTGAGGTGTGACTGAAGCCAGAGAAGGGACCGAGAGAGAGAGAAGAAAGCGCCCGCAGTGGTCCTTGGGCCTCGGCTGGGATTCAGCTGCACATCAGGCCTAGAAAGTGCAGATTACTTATTCATCTGTTTATAAAATGACTTATTTGTAGTTATGATGGATACATGATAGTCGGACAAAAGGAACTCTGTATTCTTATGCGTACTCTGGGACGGTCACTGGCACACAGTAGGTACTCCAAAACCCTCATGGCCTGTAGCTTTGTGCGGTCAGGGGCACAGCTCTGCTGACGTTGGGATGGGGTCATCATTCACATGACCGGGGAGGTGTACAGCAGCAGACAGGGATGGGGCCTCGTTTGCTTTCTGGCAACAAGGTCAGGGGCGGATTCCTGCTAAGTGGGGGGCACCCCGTGCCCCCCAGGGCTGTGGCCTGACCAAGGCAGCTAGTCCCCCTTTGAGCCCTAATTCTAAGAGCTAGCTTTGTGTCCTGCCATATAACAAGATGATGGGTTAGGGTCAAGCTGTGGTCCCATAACTTGTTGGAAGGCATTTCGAAACAATAAAGGTGTCGGGCTTTATGTCTGCTCATATTTCATCCTGGCTGTGGCCTGTCCTGCTCACTCGCCTTGGATTTACTGTGCGGATATTTTAAATGGGGTGAGCTTGGATGCTAGTGCTCCTGCACCCCCACCTCGTCCCTCTCCGCCCGGCTCTGGGAGCCTGGCCCCGAGCTGGCCTCGCGTGCTGAAATATTTACCTCCCGGCTCCTCTGACAGCCGGAGCTGTCTCCTGAAGCAAAGGTTATTGGACTGCGAATGTTATGACATTACATTTTTGTGTCTGCACTCTGGAGCTGCGTCATGCTGGCAGAATGGCAAGCTCTGGGCTAGGCTGAGCAGAGGGGCCGGGCACTGCAGGGAGTTGATAGCGGTCACTTTACTACAGCGCCTTCATGGCCCCACGGCCTGCCCTGGGAGTTGACAGGACAAGGCGCCAGCCTCCTTGGCTGGGGCTGCTTAGCTGGCTTGATGCTGGCAGCCCCAGCACCCCAAGAAAGGGCCAGGATGGAGCAGGGCAGACCCACAGCAGCAGCAAGAATGGTTCCGGCAGCCCCCACGACACAGAGCTGTGACACTCCAGCTAGTGTCACATTCGGGCATTAATGCATGTCACACGCACCCACCCGAAGAAGCAGGCGTTTTTACCTCTTTTGTCGGTCGAGGAAACTGAGGCACAGAGCAGTAGTGACTAGCTGAGTTTGTCCCCTGTGGCTGTGGCAACAAAGTACCACAAACCAGGGGGCTGAAAGATTTCTTCTGCAGTTCTGGAGGCCAGAAGTCCCAAATCAAGGGGTCGGCAGGGCCACACTTTGCTTGGCAGGTCCAGCCAGCCACGCTTCCTGCTCTTCCAGTCTCTGGTGGCTTCAGCATTCCTTGGCTTGCGGCAGCATCACTTCAGTGTCTGCAGTCATCATGTGACCGTCTTTCCCCTCCTGTGTCCTAGTTCCCCTCCTGTTACAAGGACACCGGCCGTCATTTAATATATACTCACATTTTCACCTGATGCCATCTGCAGAGACCCTGTTTCCAAGCAAGACCCCATTCACAGGTTCCAGGGGAATGTGAACTGGGGGTGGCATGGGGACACTATTCAAGCTGACATGTGTGCCCAGGCTCACCGTAGCAGATGCTCGTGGGGCCACACCGGCATGTCCCCCACCGGTCTCCAAGCTCACCTGCAGATGGCTCTGTAGAACCTGGTGGCTTCTGGGCTTCCATGCTGGAACCTGTTCCAGGGCTGCCCCCGACTCACGCAGGCTGCACCTCACATGCCAGGAGGTGGGTGTCCCCGGGAGTCCCTCCCACCCAAGAAGGAAAGGTCCCCATCGTCCTTGTCCTTCCTGGGAACTCTTCTCTCCCGGGGACCCCACCTGGCCTGTTCAGCATGGTCCCTATAGGTTTCCTTCCCAGCCTTACTCCCCACTCCCTCCCTTCCCAGGATTCCTTCCCAGGTCAGCTCCCTGCCCTTGATCCTTGCCTTAGGATCTGCTTCTGGAGGAGCCCAAACAAAGAAGGTAGGAATACTGATAACAGAATAGCCGGCACACCCAGCATTGACAGTGCACAGGCGGCCGACTCCTTTCAGGCCTACAGCAGGCCTGGCAGAGAGAGCCGCCAGATTCAGAAAGAAAAAACACAGGGCACCTAGTTAAATGTCAACTTTAGATAAACAACAACTACGTTTTAGTATAAGTATGTCCCATGCAATAGTTAGGCTATACTTACGTTCTTAAAACATCCATTGCTTCAGTCTGGGGAGGGGATGGGGGCATGACTGCTGATGGACGTGGGGCTCTCTTTGGAGTGGTCCGTACAGCCTGAGATTAACTGTGGTGTGTAGCTGCCCAGTGCTATGAGTATGCCAGAGCCCACCCAGCCGTACGCCTTAAATGGCATCATAGGGGGCTGGGCACGGTGGCTCACGCCTGTAATCCCAGCACTTTGGGAGGCCGAGGCAGGCGGATCACGAGGTCAAGAGATCGAGACCATCCTGGCCAACGTGGTGAAACCCTGTCTCTACTAAAAATACAAAAAAATTAGCTGGGCGTGGTGGCGTGTGCCTGTAGTCCCAGCTCCTCGGGAGGCTGAGGCAGAAGAATTGCTTGAACCCGGGAGGCGGAGGTTGCAGTGAGCCGAGGTTGCACCACTGCACTCCAGCCTGGCATCTGGTGACGGAGTGAGACTCTGTCTCAAAAAAAAAAAAAAAAAATGGCATCATAGGGTACGTGGGTTATATATTAATAAAGCTGTTATATTGAAAAAAGTATTTGTTGTTTATCAGAAATTTAAGTTTCCCTGGGCGTCCTGTATTTATCAGGCAACCCTACGGCAGGGTACGTTCTCCCACTATCTCCGTATCACCGATGAGGAAACTGAAGGCCAGCCACATATCACAGCCAGGACTTGTGGAAGGGACTGGAACCCAGAAGCCTAGCCTCCTTAACTCAAATGACCTGGTGTCTGTGATGGATGCACCATCCCTTGAACCCCGATAGCAGAAAAGTCTGATGTCATTACAGCTCCCCGGCACAGTACCCAGCAGGCAGTAGGTGCTTAAGAAATTCCTGTCATATCGACTCCATGCCCCGGAGCTGAAGGGGTGTGGAAGCAGCTGGGAGGGTGTTTCGCCAGCTTTATTTTGCAGAGACTACTACTGAGTCCCAAAGAGCCACCTATCCCTGACTGAGATAGGTCCACAACCTTCCGGAACAGTCTTCGGGCTCCTGTGTGATTTCAGTATAACCCCAGTCTACAAAGGCAGGGGACGTACACCCAGGAGGCAGCAGGCAGTCCAGCGCTCTGATCTAGGAGTCTAGTCCAGAATGAGCTGCCCTGCTCAGGCCCCCTCTGTCTATTCCCCCACTGCCCCTCAGCCTGGTGGTTGGACTGGGCCTGGGGGCTTGGGGTCCCTCCCATGGGCAGGTGGGCCTTCTCGCCGCCAGGGGGCAGCAGGGGTTTGGCCGCCAGCCTGTGCCCCACAGTCCTGATGTAGGCCCACGGGGGCGGGGCGGGCCTGGGGAGCTCCAGGCGTCCTGGGGCAAGGCCCGCAGGCAGCCTGGAGTGCACCCTTGGGGGCCCCGCAGGACACTTCCCATCTGCCTGGGAGCCTCGGGCCGCTGGTCACTGGGCGGGGATACTGTTCTGGCTTGCTGCTGGCCTCCAGGCTGTTGACCCCCTGGGAGAACGAACATTAGGGCTGGGCTGTCGGGGTCAGGGAAGGCTCAGCCCTGACTGCTGATGAAAAACACAAACATCTGCCCGCAGAGAGGCGGGGCTGGAGGGCGGGAGGCAGCCAGGGGCCGGCGGCGAGGGAGGGAGCCAGGTCAAGGCCCGAGAAATTAAATGTTCATAAATGTAGGCCTGGCACTCCCAAAGTAGGGCAAAGCCATTAGTGCTCATTAAAGTTTAATACCTGTCGGTGCTGGGGCAGCCCCGCTGGACGCTGCTCTAATTTGATGGGTGTAGAGGGAGAATTCTCAAATAATCGGGAGGTCGGGGCTGGCTTCTGTGATGTTCACAGGAAGAGGACGGTCGGGCTTTTGAGCGTCACTTTAAAGCAGATCATTGGAGTGGTTCCTCAGATGAGCGGCTGGGGGGGCTCTGCCTGATGGACCCTCCCTTGTGCCCATTTGTGGGGTTGCTGGTTTAGTCCTGGATGGGCTGCAGCCCCCACCTTCCCACTCCTGTCTACAAAATCACCTTGAGATTCCACGTCCTGCCGGGAGCGAGGGTCTTCTCCCTCTGAAAGCCCTGGGGATTCATATCAGCGCGTTTGTCTTCGTCGGAGCGGAACACCGTCCGTCTCCCCCAAAAGCGTCTCTTCTTCTACAGCAGAGCAAACCTTTCTTCTCCCGTTCCTGCTGCCTGCAGAATTCCAGCCTTCCTCGGGCATCCCCCTCCATGCCAGCCCTGGCTTCTTGGGCACATGGTTTCTGGCTCAAAAATTGGCCTAGACCCGGGATGGATGAATGGTCTGGAGGAAGAACTCTGGAAGCTCCATGGGGCAGGCTAGAGGCATCCAGGGAAGGTTCCCTAGAGGAGGTGGCAATTGAGTTGGGCCTTGAAGGACAAGGACATATAGGCATTAGGCCTGCGGAGGGAAGCACCCTGGGCATTCTTGATGAGGGGAATGGGGCAAGTGGTGGGTGGCAGGGTGGGCAGAGGCTGGGGCACCTAGACAGAGAAAGGTTGTAGGCTGGGGCGTCTAGACACCAGGCTGGGGATGAACAGGAAGGATGGTCTAGGGCAAGCTGAGGCAGGCCCTGCATGCTGGGCTAAGGACTTGAACATTACCCCCTATCCCTGGGAATGGAATGGAACCAAATGGACAGGTAAAATCTATACCAGACCCAGAAAAATCCAAGTCCCGAGCTGCTGAGGCTTCAGGACAGTGGCACCTGCTGAGCGTGTTAAAAAGGAGGGAGAAGGCTGGGCACAGTGGCTCACACCTGTAATCCCAGCACTTTGGGAGGATGAGGCGGGTGGATCACAAGGTCAGAAGTTCGAGACCACCCTGGCCAACACAGTGAAACCCCATCTCCACTAAAAGTACAAAAAAAAAAAAATTAGCCAGATATTTTGGCATGGGTCTGTAGTCCCAGCTACTTGGGAGGCTGAGGCAGGAGAATCACTTGAACCCAGGAGGTGGAGGTTGTGGTGAGCCAAGATCACACAAGGCACTCCAGCCTGGGCAACAGAGGGAGACTCCGACTCAAAAAAACAAAGGAGGGAGAAACAGCAGATAGGATGGTCAGCCCTGCCGTGTGCCAGGCCCCTCATGTGAGAAGGGCCGTCGGATTCTCCCATTTCATAGCTGGCCACACCGAGGCCTGAGAGTGGGCCCAGGCTGCCAAGCGTGGGGCGTCATCTCTGAGCCTCCAGGTCTGGCCATGCTGGACGCAGGCTGGCATGTTTGCTGCCTGGAAACACCCTCCCGGCGGCCAGCGCCCAGCTCCAAAGCTCTGGCTTTGGCCGGGCACCATGCCAGCCCTGGCCACAGCGGCTCCAGACCTCCCTTTCTCTCCAGGCCTCCCGAGAAAGCCCTTTGCATCTTTTGACTCACCCTGAACAAATGCTCCCTCCCTCTGTCACGTCCGCCCTCCCTTGCCCACGCTCTCCAGGGGCCTGCCCAGAACAGCTCCTAAATCATCCCGCCTGCCTCCTCCTGGCTTCCTCCTGGCGCCCGCCCACCCTGCCCTGGCTCTGCCCTGTTCCCAGGCTGCCCTGGAGCAGAGCCAGCCCAGCGATGGGGAGAGAGGAAAACCAGCCAGCCCCCCCACAGAAGGGCTCCATGAGGATGTCCCTGCAGCCTGAGTCCCCCCGGCCTGCAGGCCCCGCAGCCCTGTTCCCTGGCTGGTATGTCCTCTGAGCCTCAAGATGCTCTGGGAGTTTTTCGCCTTTCTTCTCCTGAGCTTGCTGCTTCTAGAACCTTCTCTCAGATATGAACAAGGCTAATGAGAGCTTCAGCCCCAGGTGGCCTGTTCCCAGCCTCAGTCTGTCCAGCTCATCCACAGCCCACACTTCATGTAGGAAAACTGACTGGGACCCCGTGGGCAGAGGGAGGACATCACCGGGCTGCTCCTCTCCTGCCCCGCCCGTCTCCTCCCCAGCTCCCCAAGCCTGGCGGGGCAGAAGGATAACCCTGTCTCCTTCGCGCTCAGCCTCTCCCTGCTGCCCAGGCACTGGGGCAGGGGGAGTTGGGAGTGGGCGGCTGTGTCGTTCGGAGAGATGGGAAATATTAGGCCATGGCCCCGTGCAGACAGGCCCTGGCTTGAACTCCTGCACAGAGCGGATTAGCTGCAATCTTAATGCCAAAACACCTCCCACTGGCTGTTTCCATGCCCCTCCCACCACCCCAGCACCCAAGTCTAGCTCCGTGCTGGGTGGAGGAGCCGCTGTCCCGGGTGCTCTCCGCTCCAGTGCCTGGGCTCTGCCAGAGGTGGCTGCCCTCCACCCGGAGCCACCGAAGAGACAGGTTGGCTGGAGGGGCAGCTTCCTCCTCCCACTGATTAGGAGTGGGATTTCTGCTCAGTTCAGGACTTCCAGGCCATTCTCAAGACCCCACAACAGGGCAGGATGGATGTCCGGACACTTCCCGAGTGGGAGGCCACAGGCCCCCGTGGGGACTTGACGCAGTGGTGGGCAAGGGTGGCGGCGGGGAGGCGGTGTCTGGGAAGCGCAGGTCAGGGCTGTGGGCTGGGAGGCGCCTGTTTCCTGTCTGTATGTGAGATGGGGGTGTATGAAGGGAGCCTGTGAAGGTCAGAGAGAGAGACAGAAAGCATCAAAGAGACAGAGGAAGACGCCCAGACAGAGAGAGGAGGGACTGAGAGGTCCAGAGACAGAGAGCAAATGTGAAAAGCAGAGCAGGGGACTGACAGACGGGGGCTCCCTCCAGCTGGGTGGGTGGGAAGAGGGTTCAGAGAGGCACGGGCAGTTGGAAAAGGAGACAGTCCAGCACCCCAGGGAGCTCCCTTGCTCCTGTCCCCCATCTCCTCTGTGAAATCCTGGAGGGAGGACAAGAGGGGGAGACTTGATTTCCTACACGGTAGGGCAGGGCTTCAGATGCCTCCTCTCAGCCCTGTGGCAAAGCAGACACTTTTCTCCCCTTTTTCCTTTGGCAAAGCAGGTAGCAGCTCAGAGAGGTAGATTGCAGGGTCCGGCGCCACACAGCAGGGTGCTCAGGCTGCGACCCCTGCTCCCACCCTCGATGCTCAGGGGACACTCGTGTCTCCTTGCTGATGCAGGAGCTGAGCCGTCTCCCGCAGGTGATGCGTCCCCAAGGGCCAGGCACAGTGCATGGCGCGGGGATCTCCTCGCATGGTCCCTGCCTGGAACCTGTGGTATCCGCTGGCCCGGGCTTGTCACGGGACTAAATCTGGAGACTGAGCCCTCTCTCTCTGTCCGCCCCCCGCCGATGCCACCAGCTTCTGGAGTTGTCATGTGGAGTTCCTGAGGTTCCAAAGTCACCTTCTGTGCAGGGAGCCTTTGGGTTCTGACTCAGCCTGGGGCCTCCCCGGAGCGCCAGGGCAAGGGAGGTCGCACCTGCCACTGAGCAGCCATCTGGCCCCTCTCAAGGACGTGCGTCAGCCTTACACCTGCATCGCCTTTGCACTGCTTCTCTGGGGACTGGAGGCCCTGGGCTCTGGGGCTGAAATGTGGAGGGAAGACGCATGTCCCTCTCCACCCTCCGAAAGGTCTGATTTAAATTCAGGAACTTCCCCTGGGATCCTCCTCCTCCAGCCCACAGAGAAGGAGGGGTGAAGCTTCTGGAAGCAAATGAGCCCCACAGACCTGGGGCTGCCTCTTAGAATCACAAAATCCTGGGGCCTGGGCTTCACCTGACAGACCAAGTTCAGAATCGTGGGGGTGGGGGTGGGGGCTGCAGGCTTCCAGGTGATTCTGTGTGGGAGAGAACCCAGGTGAAAACGCACCTGGGCATTCTGGGGTATGCTAGAGCTAGATCTCCAAGGCTCAGACCTGATGTGTGCTGTTGGCTCCCAGTACCTCAGTTTTCTTGTCTGCAAAGTGGGTGTGATGGGAGCACGGGTTCCAGCATGGTGGTGAGCATTGGGTGATGAGCAGGTGAAGAACTCAGGTGTCTTTGGGGAAGTGCAGAAGGAGGGTTAGCATGTCATGATTTGCAGTGGCAGAACCTGGGACACAGAGGCCTGAGGGATGGCAGAGCTCCCAGGGGTCAGAGCAGTGGGAGGCCAGTCTCTCCTGAGTAGGAGGTGGAGGGGATGTGTGCCGGCCTGCAGTCGGCTGGGCTGGGTCCAGTCCCCCACCTCTGATTGCTCTCTGTGGACAAGTGGCTGTGCCCTGCTGCTGTCTGTAGACTGGGGACACCCCTGCCACCCCCTGAGGCTGTGGTGAGGATAGACGGAGGTAACACGTGGGAGAGCTGCCCAGGACACGGCCGCATATGGCCAAATACTGACGGTGTTCCTGCATAATCAGGTGCGTCGCTGCCTGACCCTGGACCTCAGTTTCCCCAGCTGTAAAATGGGACAGGCTAGGATTGAGGGACTCATTCAGTGTCAGAGCGAAGAGAGAGAAGCTAACTTTATAGCCCAGCTCCGGGTTCTTGGGCTGGTAGAAGATGTTGCTTTCTGTCCACCTGGTCCTTGCAGAGCTCCGTACAGGGGACGTGTGTGCGTGTGTAGAGGGCAACGCATGTCAAGTGTGCATCCACACGTGTGGTATGTTTGTAAGTCCCTCTGGGTGTGTAGTGTGTGTGCAGCACATGCATGTGTGTACATTGTGTAAGTACCTGTGTGTGATTGGCAGATGGGTGTGCACGTGCCGTGTGTTATATATTACGTGCACGTGTGTATGTGTGTGTGGTGTGTACATGTGTGTGAGGATGCAAGGGTCTGCGCATACCTGTGGCATGTGTGATGTGTGTATTGTGTGCAATCTGGTGCCTGCACACATGTGATGTGGCCCTACAGACGTGCATGTGTGAAGTGCGTGGTGTTGTGGGGAGCCCTCCAGGGTTTCATTACCATCGGTTCCTGACCCTGCACCCATGGGAGGCTGCCTGGTCTGCTGGGCCTCCCAGCACGGGGTCCTCTCAGGCTCTCTGCACATGGAAAGGTGGGCCTCCAGTGGGGGTTCAGTCCCAGAGGCTCCATGGCCTTCGGAGTGTCTAACTGAAACATGTTATGCATTCCCAAAAGTATGAACAATGATATAGCCAACACCCATATACCCCCCAGCTCCAGGAAGAGGATATTGCTGATGTGTTTGTAGCTTGTCCCTAGTGTCACACCCCCCCCATCCTTGCGGGCTTTCAAGAGCCCCAGCAGGCCCCTGGATAAACTGACCAGTTCCTAAGCTGTCTGCCTCCTTTCTTTGCCTGTGAAGTGGGGATATGCCAGTCCTAAGCCTCGTGTACTCAGCATGTGTTTATTGAGCACCTACTGTGTGCCAAGCATTGCCTCAGGCCTGGGGGACACAGCAGACAGTGGAACAGACCAGGATACCTACACTTGGAGGGTGTACATTCTGGTGAGTTTGGGGGAAGAGTGAATTAGGAATATGTGCTTCCCTCCTAGAAGAGCCCCTGGCAGGTGGTGAGCGCTCTATGAGTGTGGGCTGCTGTTACCATTATGAATATTAGCATTAATATTGCTGAGAGGAGGCCGAGCGCAGTGGCTCACACCTGTAATCCCAGCACTTTGGTAGGCCGAGACAGGCTGATCACCTGAGGTCGGGAGTTTGAGACCAGCCTGACCAACATGAAGAAACGTTGTTTCTACTAAAAATATAAAATGAGCTGGGCTTGCTGGTGCATGCCTGTAATCCCAGCTACTCGGGAGGCTGAGATGGGAGAATCACTTGAACCAAGAAGGCAGAGGTTGCAGTGAGCCAAGATCACACCATTGAACTCCAGCCTGGGCAACAAGAGCGAAACTCTGTTTCTCTGTCTCTCTCTCTGTCTCTCTCTCTGTCTCTCTCTCTCTTTCTCTCTCTCTCTCTCTCTCTTTCTCTCTCTCTCTATATACATACACACACATACATATACTGCTGAGAGGTCACGACTGGCCAGGGCAGACCCTGGGCACCAGGCCACTGCACCCGCAGCTACAGGGGACTGTGCCCTGGAGCTGCACCCCATGGAGTGGGACCTGCCAAGTCACATCGGGCACGTAGCAGCCCCTGAGCAGGCCCGGTGCAAACACAGGGGCCTCCTGCGGGGACCTTGTGTCACAAGCCACAGGGAGCTACTGACTGCCGACACCTGCACCCCCGCCGTGACACCGGCACCACGAGTCAGTAATGCTCCTGCTTTCAAAGTCAAGAAAACAGGCAGTGACCGCCAGAGGCCCCACGGGCCCTCCCCGCCCTGCTGAGGCTTGGGATCGTCAGAGAGCTGGGCAAACCGGAAGTGTGGGCTCTGGGCAGCGGAGGCTGTCTGTGTGATCGTGCGTGTCGGTTTCTGTGTATGATTGTGCATGTGTGTTTTGTGTTTATGTGTGTGTGCGTAATTGTGTGTGTTTCTGGGTATGATTGTGTGTGATTGTGCATGTGTGTTGTGTGTTTATATGTGTATGGGTGCGTTTCTGTGTATGATTTTATGTGTGTGGTTATACGTCTGTGTGGGTTGTGTGTTTCTGTGTACTCTGTGTGGTTTTGCTTATGTCTGTGTGTGTATCTGTGGTCGTGTATGTGTTGCCTGGATGTCTTGGTGTGTGTCTCTGCATGTGGCTGTATGTCCATGTGTTGTGTGTATGTCTCCGGGTGTAGTTTTGTGTTGTGTGGTTGTGAGCCTGTGTATGTTGTGTACGTCTGTGTGTGTTGTGTGTGGTTGTGTGCCTATGTGATATATGCATCTGTGTATGTGTGTTGTATGTCTCTGTGTGTTGTGTGTCTCTGTGTCTGTGTGCATTGTGTGTCTGTGTTTTTGTGTTTGTATTGTGTGTGTGTCTGTGTGGTGTGTGTCTCTGTATGTGGTTGTGTCTGTGTGGTATGTGTGTCTGTGTCTGTGTGTGATATGTGTGTCTCTGTGTGTGGTGTGTCTGTGTGGTTGTGTGTGTGTGGTGTGTGTCTCTGTGATGTGTGGTGTCTGTGTGTGTTTATGTGTCTCTGTGTTATTGTGTGTCTGTGTGTTTTGTCTGTGATTGTGTGTTTGCGTGTGGAATGTGTGTCTCTGTATGTGGTTGTGTGTAGTGTGTGTGTGTGTCTATGTGTGGTGTGTGTCTCTGTGACTGTGTATGTTGTATCTCTGTATGTGATTGTGCCTGTGTGTGTTGTGTTTGTGTGTGATTGTGTGTTTGCGTGTGGTGTGTGTGTCTGTATGTGGTTGTGTGTGTGGTGTGTGTGTATCTGTGTGTGGTGTGTGTGTCTCTGTGTGTGTATGTTGTATCTGTGATTGTGTGTGTGTTGTATCTGTGTGTGTGTGTTTGCATATGATGTGTGTGTCTCTGTGTCTGTGTATGGTGTGTCTCTGTGTGTGACTGTGGGTCTGTGTGTGTGCCTGGAAGGGGTCATAGCGGAGACCTGGCTCTGACCTTGCAAATCTCTGTGTGTGAGGGGAGGGAGCCGGCGAGGTTGGTTTGAGCACCTACATCAGTGCAGGTGCAGATCCAGAGACCCCACCCGTGAAGACCTCCGTGTGAAGACCAAACCACGAAGGCCACATCAGAGGACATGGTGCTGGGGCCCGCAGCTTGGGCTTTCTGAGGCCCGGCTGGGTGGGCGCGGTGCGGGGAGGAGCGGTGGGGCCCCTGCCCCGCAGGAGAGGGAGTGAGGCCAACGTCATGCATTATTCAGCGGCTCTTGATTCCACATTATTCTCCCTGATACTTTTACAACCTGTCAGTAAATAAAAAGATTCTACATTATTTATAGAAATGGAGCAGAATTGGCCAGGAAGATTTAGTACTGCTATTATTAGGGAGTACCCGGGCCATCGGAATGGGTGGGGTGGGTGGGGCACCAGGGAGGGTAGCAGAGGGAGAAAGATGATGCCGCCCCAGGGGACCGGAGCTCAGGAGCTCTGGTTGGGCTCACTGACCCCAAGAGGGGACACCGTTGCTTCCCTTGGGGCACCTCCCGCAAAGTCACGCTCCAGGGGCCAGGAGAACGAGCTGGTCCAGAGGGGTCGGGAGGGCCGGGTGGAGGCAGGGGGCTCCTACCTGCTGGCCAGCCCATACAGGTGGGGGCCACTGACTGCCGAGGCCAGGGTGGGCTCCCCAGGCTGGGACGAGGGGCTGAGGCCCAAATGAGGCATAGGTAAGAGCCGGGCGCGGTGGCTCACGCCTGTAATCCCAGCACTTTGGGAGGCTGAGGTGTGTGGATCACGAGGTCAAGAGATCAAGACCATCCTGGCCAACATGGTGAAACCCCGTCTCTACTAAAAATAGAAAAATCAGTCAGGCGTGGTGGCACGTGCCTGTAGTCCCAGCAACCCAGGAGGCTGAGGCAGGAGAATCACTTGAACCCGGGAGGTAGAGGTTGCGGTGAGCCGAGATTATGCCTCTGCACTCCGGCCTGGGCTACAGAGCGAGAGTCTGTCTGAAAAAAAAAAAGCTTCTAACTGCTGCTGAGTGTTTATTGAGCACACGCCATGCTGCACGCAGGTTTCTGTCAGTTATTTGTCAATCTGGGCTCCACCATTCCTGGCGGGAATTTTTAAGCGTGTGCTTTCCGTGTTTCCAGCCATCTAACTGTGCCTGACGTGAGCGTGTGCGGGTGACTGGGCAGCCCTGCTGTGAGCGGGCACCTCCGGGGAGTCCAGGGCTGCGTCTACAGGTGTGGCCCAGCGTTTGGAGCTCACCCTGAGGCCGGCAGCTGGGCTCCGTGCCCGGTTTTCAGAACCAGAGCCCAGAGACGCTGGAGGCCCAACTGTCTCCGCACAAGCCTTTCTGTCCCCGAGTTTGAGAGCCACTGGCCCAGAGAGGTTAACATCCTGTGCGTTTGTCCCGGAGCGCAGCGTGCGGCACCCTCTGGGTGCCTGCAGTGTCTGTGATGAGCGTGCGGGAACCTGGCGGGCTGGCAGGGAGGTGAGCTGGTGGGGGCTGAGCCGGAGCAGCCTGTCCACAGGGCCGTGGCGTTTTCCATCCCGAACCCAAGATCCTGAGGAGCTTGGGGGAGAGGCGTCGCTGGGGGATGGCTGGTTGGAGGAGCTGCCAGGAAGGGGACGTGAGAGCCTGGGAGGAGGAGGTTTGCAGAGGGGAGGGCACAGCCTCCAGAGCGGAACTGAGCCATCAGGAAAGGTCACGGTGGTTTCCTTGAGGGCCGGGGCTAGGCTGAGTCCCAAAGCTGAGGCTGGAGACAGATGGGAGAGTGGACCCACAGAGCGCGGCCTGCCAGCCACGTGGAGCCAGGGCTGGGAAATCACAGGGTGGTGCTTCAAAGAAAGCGTGCCAGGAGTGCAGCGCGGGGCCTGCCCGTCACCAAGTTGCCCCAACGCCAGGCTTGGTGGCTCACACCTGCAATCCTAGCATTTCGGGAGGCTGAGGCGGGAGGATCACTTGAGCCCGGGAGTCTAAGACCAGCCTGGGCAACATAGTGAAGCCCTGTCACTACAAAAATACACAAGTTGTCTGGGCGTGGTGGCACACTCCTGTTGTCCCAGTGACGTGGGAGGCTGGGGCGGATCACCTGAGCCAGGGAGGTGGAGGCTGCAGTGAGCTGTGAGTGTGCCACTGCACGTCACCCTGGGCAACAGAGAAAGACCCTGACTCAAAAAAAAAAAATTGCCCCAAAACTTCATGGCTCCAGACGCCATTTATTATCCCATAGTGTGTGTGAGTCAGGATCTGGGGCCGGCTCAGCTGGGCCTCCTGGGCACCATCCTTCCTCAGCTGAAGGCTTGGCTGGGAAGGAGCCACTCTTAAGCCCTCTCCTGTGGCTGCTGGGGGAACTCATTTCCTTCAGTTCCTTGCCAGATGCTGGCTGGAAGCCATGCTGAGCTCACCACAGGGGTCCTTTGCTATCAGGCAAGCGGGGGGGAGGGGGGCAAGAGAGGGCACCCATGGTGGAAGCCGTGGTCTGTAACCGACCTGGGAAGTGAGCCCCTCACCTGTGCCATGTTCCGTTCATTAGGGGCAAGTTGCCAGGTCCAGCCCACACTTAAAGGGTGGGGGCCACCCAGGGGCGTGATCACCAGGAGGTGTGGTCATCGGGGGCCTCCTCAAAGCTGCCCTCAATACTGGGTGCTCTGGGAATGAGGGTTTCTTGGTCAGTTAAGTTTGTTAATGAATGTGCCTTGCGACTCTTCAAGGAAAGGATAAAATTGGCATCGTAGTCGAGTGTGGTGACTCCCACCTGCAATCCCAGCACTTTCAGAGGCTAAGGTGGGAGGATCGCTTGAGCCCAGGAGTCTGAGACCAGGCTGGGCAACATAGTGACACCTTATCTCTACAAAAATCTAAAACAAGAGAACAAAATTAGCTGGGTGTGGTAGCACATGTATGTGGTCCCAGCTATGCGGGAGGCTGAGGCGGAAGGATCTCTTGAAGCTGGGAGATGGAGGCTGCAGTGAGCTGTGATCCTGCCACTGCACTCTAGCCCAGGTGACAGAGTGAGACCCTGTCTCAAAAAAAAAAAAAAAACAGAAATGTCTTCTGCCACAGTCTGGAGGCCAGAAGTCCAGCGTCAGGGTGTGGGCAGGGCTGCCCCTGCAGAGGCTCCTGGGAGGCCCTTTCCTGCCACTCCAGCTCTGGGTGCTCTGGCTTCCCAGGCTTGTGACCACTCACTGTAGCCCCAGGGCTGGCATCTTCACCTCCCTCTCTGCGCCATCCTTACTGGGCCTCTCCCCTATGTGCGCCACAACTCCCTCTGTCCACCTCTGAGAAACCAGCTTTGATTGTCCTCAGGACCCCCTGGATAATCCTCACTGTGAAACTCAGGTCCCCCATGGATAATCCTCATAACCTCTCCAGTGCAGTCCTGGATTTAATCACACCTGCAAACATCCCTATCTTTTTGCCCTATAAAACCACCTTCACAGGTTCCAGGGATGAGGACAGGGACATCTTGTCGGAGGGACCATGATTTAGTCCACCCCAGGCCCTGTGTGACTCTACTGACCGCGTGTCCATGAAGCCACCAGCCTGGGTGCCTGTTCAGTTGCAGGTTTTAACACGGAGCCTTTGACGCCCACTCAGAGAGGCCTGGCTTCTGGAAGGTTCCATGCTGCTGCTGGCGGGGCCGCCCACCGAGCCCCTGCTGCTCTGCTTGTGTCTGGGCTGTTTCCAGGCCGAGCGCCCTGTTCCATTTCAAAGCCTGTGTGTTTTCGCACGCCCTGCAACAAGCACCATGAAAGTGCTGCTCCCATCCGGGCAGCGGCCACTGGGGGTGAGGTTGAGGCAGTGGGGCCCAGGGACCCCCATCTCGCATGAGAGCATGGGACATGGGGAACGAGGCGGACTGAGGTTTGGGATGCCAGGAGTTGAGTAGCTTCGAGGACTTTACCCAAGAGGAAGGCAGGACCACGGAGGGGGGTTCCAGGAGGGAGGAGCTGCCTGAAGATGTGGAAATTGATGGCACCGTCTTCCCCAGCTGTGGCCCCCAAGCTCGGCGGCCCATTCTCTTGGGTGAGTGTGGAGCACCGTCTTCCATCGCTAATGTCACTCACACCTTCAGGTGGCAAAGGCTGAGGGTGGGCCTCAGGTCCTGGTGGTCTCCAAACTTCCTTCGACCGTGTCAGTAAAATGATGTTTAGCACACGCTTCGTGAATGGACGTATTTACTTAGGTATCAATTACATACATGTACCACTGGCCTAGTAGACTGTACCTTATAAAACTGACCCCCCATACAGCAGTTCAGAAAGGGGGTGAAGAATTTCACATCAATGCTTAGTCCCAGAACCTCCAGGGCAGGGAGGGTGATATGGTTAGATTTTGTGTCTCCACCCAAACCCCACCTTGAATTGTAATCCCCAGCTTTTGAGAGAGACCTGGGGGAGGTGATTGGATGATAGGGATGGGTTTCCCTACTGTTCTCGTGGTAGTGAGTTCTCGAGAGATCCGATGGTTTTATAAGAGGCTCTTCCCCCTGTGCTTGGCATTTCTCCTTCCTGCTGCCTTGTGAAGAGGGTGCCTGGCCTCCTCTTCACCTTCCAACATGATTGTAAGTTTCCTGAGGCCTCCCTGGCCATGCAGAACTGTGAATCCATTAAACCTCTTTCCTTTATTAATAACCCAGTCTCAGGCAGTTCTTTATAGCAGTGTGAGAACGGACTCACATAGAGGGTGTGGACAGCTGGCATTCCCTCCTGGACCCATGCTCCCCTTCCACGCCATGGTTCTGTGGGACAAGGGATCAAGGTAGACACACAGCAGGGAGGGGGCATTTAGGGGACTTAACTCAGAAACATCAGGTGCTTTCGAGCGCTGGGAAAGCTGGCATCTCGGAAACTGCATCGGTTGCTAAATGACTGCCATAGTCAGGTGTTTCTCCAGTTTTTATGTCGACAGCCCACAATATGGATTTCACATTTTACATCATGACGCAGGCTGTGTACACATCTTCCCAGAAACGGTGCTTACCCTTTCTCTACACGCACGTCTCTTGTATTTTCTATTCTGTTTTGTGCCATGGAAAAAAGACTGCTGACCCATAGAATGACATTGCCACGCCTTCGTGGGTCCCAGCGCCCACGCTCGGAGACACAGGTGTGAGGGCTTGTGCCCTGGGGCTTCGGAGAAGGGAGACAGCATTGTAATTCTGATATACATAGACATTAGCATGACTTTATTTTATTGATTGATGGATTGAGATGGAGTCGTGCTCTGTCATCCAGGCTACAGTGCAGTGGTGCCTCCACTGCAACCTCTGCCTCCCGGGTTCAGGCGATTCTCCTGCCTCAGCCTCCTGAGTAGCGAGGATTACAGGTGCCCGCCACCATGCCTGGCTAATTTTTTGTACTTTTAGTAGAGATGGGGTTTCACTATGTTGGCCAGGCTGGTCTTACGCTCCTGACCTCAGGTGATCCACCTGCCTTGGCCTCCCAAAGTGCTGGGATTACAAGTATGAGCCACCACGCCCATCCCAATTTTATTTTTATTTATTTACTTTTGAGACAGGGTCTCAGTCTGTTGCCTAGGCTAGAGGGCAGTGGTATAATCATAGCTCACTGCAGCCTCTACCTCCTGGGGTCAAGCCATCCTCCTGCCTCAGCCCCCTGAGTAGCTAGGACTTTGGGTGAGCGGCACCATGCTAATTTTTGTATCCGTTGTAGAGGAAGGGTCTTGCTATTTTGCCCAGGCTGGTCTCGAACCCCTGTTGTACTCAAGTGATCCTCCTGCCTTGGCCTCTCAGAGTATTGGGATTACAGACGTGAGCCACTGCATCCAGCCTGGACTTAATTTTATATTTGTGTACCTCGTTTTCTCATCTTTTGGGTCCCCCTGGGGAGGGAGTGTGTCCTCTTCCTTTTCATGTGTACAGAGGACCTGCAACAGACTAAGTGCTATATAGGATGTGACGATGAATGAATGAATGAATGAATGAACGAATGAATGGCGACATAATGAGCCTGTCACTGGTGGCTTCCAGGTGCTGAGGGTGTCCTGGGGTTTGCTTTGGCAAACTTGCCGTCCTAGAGATGCAGAGCCGGCAAACCGCGTCCTCAGCCCAGGCTCCCTGGCTCTGCTCCCCACAGGCGAGGCAGATGGCTGCCGTCTCAGCCCCCGTCCCCTACCAGCCAGGGCCGTGAGCAAACCCTTCTACAGCAGCTGGCCTCTGCTGACCCTGTGATCGGGATCTGCTGTTTGGAAGAAGATTCATGCCCCGTGCAGTTGTCGGCCCCACATCAGAGCCGGGAGGGTGGGAGGCGCAGCCCGGGTTGGCCTCCAGAACTGAACGGCTTGTTCCCCCTGTCCTGAAGGTGCTGGCTGCCAAGCTGGCAGTGACAGTTTTATTGGCAGGCGGGCCTGCTAGAAGGATTGTAGGCTATTTACAGTGTTGAGGCCATGGCTTTGCAAGGAGACAGTTAACATAAATTCACATGATGGATCCGTTATCACTTCATTGAACTTGTGGCGGACCCATCGAAGGCCGAGCAATAACACACTGTTTCCTGGGTTTGCACAGCCCTGGGATACATTAAATACACTTTATTTATGGCTCGCCATCGCGGCACTGTGGGCAGGAGAATGCAGCTTTTGCAACTATCGTCTAATTTTATGATGAGCATTAAAGCCGGGCCTATAATTTGCACCTTTTTATTCATTAGACAGTGGTGCAGCCATAAGTCAAACAGGCCCAGGGATTTAGATGCAGATCCAGAAGATAAACTATTGACAAGCCAGATGTATTTTTACATTAGGGCGCCTTTACAATAGTTTATGTTGAGAGTGGAATATAAATTGCGTTATTAAATATGAACCGCTCTTGGAACCCGGCTCACCAGCGTGCTGGAGGAGGGAGGGGCCCGGGGCCGGGAGCTGGGAGGGGCTGCCTAATTTCTCAAGGTTGAATGTATAATTCTGCTCTGTGGGGTTTCTCCATTCAGAGCGCTCAAGTGGGAGCAAGAGGTGAGATAGGGCGGGGCCAGGGGGTTCAGAGCGGCTCCTCCTGAGCAGGTGGGAGTCCAGCGGGCACTGCTTTCTGCCCAGCTCCTTCCGGGAAGGAGGGCCATTCCCTGTCAGGCAGGATGGGGTGTGCCCACTCGCCCTCTGGGGGGATCCCAAGTTGAGGGTGGCAATGTGTGGGGCCCGCCAGACTTGCAGGGGGCCCATCACACTCTGTTTCAGCAGCCTACATTGTAAGTTACTCTGTACATTTCAGCAGCCTACATTGCAGTTTTCCTTGCTAAGAGTTTGATGGGAACCCAAGAGTCCCTGGCAGAATCCACTTTGGTGGAATTACAGGTTCCCTGGGCCACGGCTGACTTGGAGGCCCAAGAACTTGCATGGAGACGGAGGCTTCTCAACCTTAGCCCTGTGGATGTTTTTTTTTTTTTTTTTCTTTTGAAGCAGGGTCTCGCTCTGTCCCGAAGCCTGGGGTGCAGTGGCACAATCATGGCTCGCTGCAGCCTCAACCTCCCAGGCTCAAATCGTCCTCCCATCTCAGCCTCCTGAGTGGCTGGGAATACAGGCACACGCCACCATGCCTGTCTAATTGTTTTGTCATATTTGTAGAGACCAGGTTTCACCATGGTTTGCCCAGGCTGGTCTCAAACTTATGGGCTCAGTCGATCCACCTGCCTTGGCCTCCTAAAGTGTTCAAATGACAGGTGTGAGCCTCTGCGCCCAGCAGCCCTGTGGATATTTGGGTGAGATAATTTTCGGTGGGTGGGGCCGTCCTGTGCACTGTTGGGTGTTTGGCGTATTCCCAGCCTCGACCCCACGAGCTGCCCGTAGCACCCACTCCCGAGCTGTGACAACCAACCAAAACATCTTTAGATATTGCCAGATGTCCCCTGGGGGCCCCATCACCCCTGGTTGACCACGATACTGCCTGTCAGGCCGCTCGTCTGCGCTGGAAGACCTGCATTCAGGCGTAGCTCAGTCCCTTGGCCTCTGTGTTCTGCCTGCAACCTAGAAGGGGTCAGAGCACACGGTTTCTGACTCCCTCTGGCTCTAAGTGCCTGTGGCTTTAGAAGGACTGTCCAGATGTGTGTCCAGCACAGGGGTAGGAAGCTCGCCTCTACCACTGCCTCCAGAGTATCTGCACCCATGGGTTAGGCGGCTCTGTTCCCCTGTGTGCGGCCCAGGCCACTTCAGCGGTCAGATGTCCCTGGGTATGGAAGGCTGGGGCCCAAGGCCAGGCGGGGGGTGGAGGGGGCACTGGGTCTCAGCTATTCCCAAGGCTAGAGCAGAGGATCTCAGCGTCGCAGGGTGTCAGCCTCCCCCGCAGGACGTGTTACAATCCTCCTGACTGCTGAGCTGCCGTCCCCAGCGTTTCTGATTCTGTGGGTCTGGGGCAGGGCTGGAGGCTGCATTTCTAACAATGCCACCACTGGCCCAAAGGCCACAATGGGAGTCACCATGCCAGACGGAGGTAGGTTGGGGAAATATGCTTGGGAAGCGCGCCGAGAAGTCTTTTTAGCTGCCGTGAAGCCAGTAACATGCAAAGTCACAGAGGTGGGGCTGAAAGGTCCAACCTCCAAGGCACAGGACCCCAGGGCGACCCCAGGCATGGCTCCCTCAGAAGCAGAAGACGATGCAGCCTACTCGTTGCCTTTCCTGGCACACTGCCCATCTCGTCTCCTGCTCTTTGTCCATTTCCCATGGTTCTCCTGTCTGCCCATCCAGATCAGCCCTTAGTGCAAGCCCCACCTCCTCCAGGAAGCCCTCCCTGACTGCTCCAGCCCAGCCTGCTTATGAACAGACAGGCCAGTAGCCTTCCTGCCCCTCCCAGGAGCCAAACCCAGTTTCTCAGCCTGGAGAAGCCACTTCTGTCTGTGGGACATTGGGGACAGGCACCCCCAAGAGGACATGGTCTAGTGCCAAAAGGAGAGAGTCCTTCCAAGGTACTGGTGCAGGCTCCCCCGGCCACTGTATGAGGAACAGAAAAAGGGGGACAACCGAGAAGCAGGGAGCCACCAAGAGACTGCTACAGGGGTCCAGGCAGGACCAGGGTGGCAGCTTTGCAGGGAGGGATTGGATTTGGGAAGCAATTTGAGCATGGAGCTGTCAGGATTTGCTGGCAGAGCAGAGGTGGGATAGGAGAGAGGGAGAACCTTAGAACATCTCCAAGTCTGTTGACTTGAGCGGCTGGAAGGTTAGCATTGCCAGGAGGAGCAGGTTGGGGGAGGGAGAGGCGCCGGATCCACCCTGGCCATGTGAGAGCTGCCATGAGACACTGTGTGGAGATCCAACTGGCAGTTGGATATTTGAGTCTGGAGCTATGAATGTGGGTGTCTTCTGCGCACAGATGGTGTGGAAAGCTGGGAGACTGGGGGAGACACCTTGGGAATGAGTGACGTTGTAGGAGCCCAGGCACCGAGCCTGGGGATTCTGACAGTCACAGCCTGCCTTGGTCTCTGCAGGGACAGCAGTGAGGGTGCCCAGGCCCTGTCCTTACGAAAGGTTCACCCTGTAGGAGGCGCCAGAGGCCATCTCAGGAGGCACCATTTAGAGTGAGGGTCAGGGTTTGAGAATATACCAGGTGGCCAGGTGTGGTGGCTCGTGCCTATAATCCCAGCACTTTGGGAGGCTCAGACGGGAAGATTGCTTGAGCCCAGGAGTTTGAGAGCAGCCTGGGCAACATAGGGAGACTCTGTCTCTGCCAACTAAAATTAGCCAGGCGTGACGGTGCACATCTGTGGTCCTAGCTACTCGGGAGGCTGAGGAGGGAGGATCGCTTGATCCTGAGATGGCGAGGCTGCAGTGAGCCAAGATTGCATCACTTATACTCCAGCCTGGGCAGCAAAGCAAGGCTGTAGTATCTCCTAAATAAATAAATAAATATTATACCAGAACGTACCAGCCTTTCTCTCGCCTCTGGTGCAGTGCTTCCTGGTGGTGCATGCTGAAATCAGCTGGGATCTTTCAAAACCCCTCTGATGCCAGGGCCCCGCCCCCGAGACTCCGATGGAGATGGTCCCAGTGTAACTTCTGCAGAGCCAGCCAGGAACTCCACAGGTGGAGTGGGTGGGCAGCCAGGGCTCACCGCCGCTGCTCTGTGAGGGCCAGAGTGGAGGGGTGTGGAACAGAACTGAGGGACAGCACGGGCAAAGTCTGAGCTGGGAAGGCCCCTCTGAGGCCCAGCCGGCAGTTATCACGGGTCTGTGAATGCTGAGCTTGACGTCAGGGGCCAGGGATTCTGAGCAGAACAAGTCCCTGCCCTCGGGGTGCCTAGAGGGGTCTGACGGGTGCCTTGGCAGACACTAAGCGGTGTGCCTGGGCCAGATGGGGCAGTGGCTTATGCCTGTAATCCTGGTGCTTTAGGAGGCTGAAGCAGGAGGACTGCATGAAGCCAGGAGTTCGAGACCAGCCTGGGTAACATAGCGATAAATCCATTTATTTTTGTGTGCTCTTTGTGTTCTGAGACAGGGTTTTGCTCTGTCACCCAGGCTGTCACTCTAGTACCTCTGGAGGGAGGGTGGCCTTGTAGTCGCCTTGATTTGAACTTGGGGTCCCCAGGGTCATGAGGGACGCACTTCTGTGATCTAAGCTGCAGTTTGTGGCCCCTTGCTATGGCAGCCCTGGAAAATTAACATGGGATCAGGCAGGATTTCCTTCTGTCTTGTCCCCCCTCCCTGTCGCCATGTCCCCTCAGAGGAAGTCCCTGCTGTGGAGGGCCCTGGGGCTTCCAGGGCCAAGGATGGCACCAGCTATCTGGTCACTCTGGGTCCATGTGCCTCCTCTGTGTCACCAGCATGCCTCCTCCAGTGACAGGACCCCCAAACACTAGAGAGCCTGCAGCAGGTGAGGCCAGCCCACCTGGCCCACCGGGCATGACCATGACCGCATGTGTGATCCGTCAGAGCTTGTAGGGGTGGCCAGCTAGCAGCTGCCTTCCCTTGGGGAAGGTCTTCCTGTCGCCCTAGATGGAGGGTTAGGGCCTCCACCAGAACCCCCAGAGAGGCTGCAGGGAGCCCCGCCACAGCCTGGAGCTGCAGTGCCACGGACGTCCACACGGGGGCGCACCTACCGGCTGCGCCCGCGGTGTGGGGCCGCGCTGTCCTGCAGGGGGAGCTCTGCAGTGGGGCTGCCGCGTCTGCGCCGCCGCCGCCGCCTGTGCCACGTGACGCTCTGGGACTCAGCGTCCCCGTCTGTAAAATGGGAATCATGACAGCGCCTACTGTTATTACTCCGGGGCACTGGGAGGATTAATAAATTGGTATGTGGTGTTGAGCACAGCGCCCGGCACGCAGTGAGCGCTGTGAAAGTATGTGTTAAACCGAAAGAAACGGGAAGGGCAGGGCAGGGCAGGGCAGTTAGGGGTGCAGGCGGGCACCCTGCTGTCTCCTGGACGAGGCCTCCCACCAGCGATCTGATCCCAGGACAGGGGTTCCTGCAGGGTCTGTCGGGCCCTGGCCCCAGATTGCAGGGGATGGGAGCCCAGGGCATCCTGCAGGGGTCCTGCTCTTCACAGGTCACCCCAATCCCCCGCACCCTGGGGACACTCAGCCCCGGGAGACGCACCCCACAAAGAGCACAGCCAGCAGGGACTCCACAGCCTCATTCAAGCAGGAGAAAGCTGAGGCACAGAGAGGGGCAGGGCCTGTCTCCAGGATGCACAGCCCTAGCCGGTCTCAGACAGTGGCCCCGGCTTGTTCACTAATTGTTCAGTCAACAAACAGCTGCTCAGCGATTTTCTAACCAGGCGAGGAGGAGAAGGTGGGTTTCCAGGGCTGCGGGTCACCGCTCATTTGCAGGCCGAGCTTGTGAACGGTTTAACAGTTTCCACCTGGGGGCGTCGGGGGTGCTTCCAGGCACCATTTGTTCCAAAGGCATGTGGCTTCCTGTCGGCCTGGGTGGAGGGTTAGGGCCTCCCACCAGGACCCCCGGAGAGGTAGATAGGGAAAGGGTAGCTGTGTTTCCACACTCACATTTTTGGGGGGAATGGCCTCTCGGGGGTCCCCGACTTTAAGGCCTTTTTGCTAAAAGAAGCTTCAGGGCTGGCCTCCCCTGGCTGACCCCTGCTGAGAGCTTTCCAAGGGACCTCGTTCAGCCCCACAGCACCCCCTTGAGGTAGGGGCCATCATCATCTTTCCGGGACGCCGTGCTGGGCACATCCAGGGCTCCTCCCCCATGCAGGCTCACCAGCAGACAGGACTTCCAGCCCACAGCCCATGTGCAGGAACAGCCCAGCGTGGGGGCAGCCACGCCTCTGACCCAGGCAGGCCATCAGCGAACCCCCACGTCCACAGGGTGCGCCCAGGTTATCCCGCACCCCACCTCGGCCCCCTCCTCCCTCATCCCTGGCCAGGCTGCAGGCGCAGCTTCTTCTAATGGGTTAAGTGACTTTGCATCAGACACAATCCAGTTGACATTATCAGCATGAATAAAAGATGAGTTCTGCTAGGGGTGGCTGTCAGGATCCTCCTCGCACAGCACAGGCGAGCCTCCCGGCAAGACTGACAGTAAGAGCCTCTGCGGGAAGAAGCTGGGGGGGCACCCCCGTGGAGCCACTAAATGAGGGATGTCGGTTCCTCCCCTGGAGGCCTGGTGGGTGGATGGGCGAAGCCTGGGGCCAGTGCAGGAGGCAGTTCGGGGTTGGCGCTGAGCGAGAAAGGGAGGAAGAGGAGGGGGAGCACCGTCCTGGAGTCCCCTTGCACACATGTTCATGGAGCAGCCGCTGTGGGCCTGGCCCTGTTCTGGCCAAAAGGGAAAAAAAAGCCGTAGGAGAGAGGAAGGGGCAGGAGAGAGGGGAGTTCTGGCTGCAGGAAGTGGCATTCTGGCCTGAAGGCGGCAGGAGAGAGGTCCCAGGCAGAGGCCCTGCAGGTGCAAAGGCCCGGAGGCCAGAGGACACTTGGGGACTTGAGAGGAGAGAGGGGGTGGGGGCGCTGCTGCCCCGGGGTTTGGACTCCGCGGACTCTGGAAAGCAGGCATTGGAGGAAGGACAGCTGAACCCACTGGCTGCCCATTAACCAGGCCTGACGCTCGGGGCTCCAGGGGCGGGGTGCTCCCCACCTGCTCACCTACCTGGCTGCTTTATCTTTACAACAGATTGCATAAACCCCAGAGCTAATATTGAACTTGTTGGCTTTTAAATAGCAGCTGTAAACACCACTGTTCCCAGCCCCTGGTCTTCACATCCCTGCCCGAGGGGGCATCAGGTACGGCTGGCCTCAGGCACTGCCTGGCAAACACCGAAGTGGAGCAGAGTCAGCTCCCCACTAACCAGATCTTCATCGTCGGCCCACCCCTGAGGAGTGAGGTCAGGGGAACCCTTCTCTGCAGGGGAGGGGCAAACGCCCAGACAGCCTGGAGAGCCATTTCCAGACCTGCGTGGATGTCCTCCCCGAGCGGCAAGTCCAGGCCCTGGGTCAGGCTCCAGCCGGAGATGTCCTGTGGCCTCACCCATCGCTGCCCTGGAGCTCCACCAGCTGCTGCCGTGGCCAGATTCTGCTGCACCTGAGATCCCTGGAGTGCTTCGAAAGACACCCCCGCCAGAGTCCCACCTGCTGTTCCCCACCAGCTGGTCTGGGGTGGCAGGGTGTGGTTTGCTTAAAGCTGGTGGTTCCAGTTTGCAGCCAGAGGCCTCAGCACAGGCGGGGGGCTGCCTAGCCCCTGGAGAGCCACCATGCATTAACACGGGACCCCCGGCAAGAGAGGAGTTAGGGGGCTGTAGACTAAAGAATGCGCAGTGCGTGGGTGTGGGGCCTCGCGTCTGGAGTAGGAGTCTTACTCCACCAAGCCGAGCGAACCGTGGCAAGTGTGTGTCCATCTTTCTGTCCCCGCATCCGTCCATCTGTCCATCCGTCCACTCTCCCACCTCTCGCTGGACTTCCTCTCGCATCTCCCGAAATGCTCTCTCCATGGACCTGGCCGCTGTGACTCGCAGGCTGGGCCCCCGCAGCCCCAGCCTCCTGGGACTTCTTTTAGGGAGACCCCCTGAGGCCCCAGCCAGGATGTCAGCCCCAGCACCTGTGCCCTACCTGAGGGACTGACCTGAGGCCACCTCCTGGAGGCTGGCACTGTCTGCTCTCCTCGAGTCCCTCCTGAGCTCCCACCTGTGTCCACCAGTGAGGCCAGAGCCTCCTGCATCCATGCCCACAGCCTGGACTCTGGGATGCTGCTTGGAGCTCGTGTGTTTGAAGAGTGTTCTGAGGTCTCTTGAAGGAACCAGAAAGCAAGCTCTTGTCCTCCTGACAGTGACAATCGCTTTCATGTGTTCGTTGGTTCACTGGAGGACATACTGAGCCTGTGTTCTCAGCACTGGGATGGAACCCGGCACAAAGCCTCCGCCCCTCCGGTGCCAGCGTCCAGGCAGGCTTACTCAGAAGTCGAGGCTTGAGGTTCTTGGCGATGGCAGGGTCACTGCTTAAAATATTTCACCTGTTTGGCCCAGGGGTCCTGGGGAGGCTGGGGGTTTCCTGGTGAGAGGCCAGGCCTCTGGAAGCAGCTTGCTAGGGCCTAGGGCCACAGGATGTATTGCAGGGTGTCAGTCAGTTAACAACCAGCCCAGCAGAACACGACGTGAGTATGAGCCACACGGGAACCGTCAGGCATGTGCTCTATACCTGCCCTGGATATGTCCAAGGCTGGCCCTGTGCTGGCCCGGCCGCCTGCAGCCTCCACCCTCTTCCTTCCCTCCCAGCCCTCCAGGATCTAGCTCACATACTTTAAAACAATCTAAAAGTAATTATTACAAACAGGCTGCTTGGGAACACCTGCTCCCGCCGTCCCTCGGAATCGCTAATGTGCCCGCGCCCAGCCCTGACAGGCAGGAGGGCTCCCGGAGCCCCGAGTCGCCAGATGCTCCGCGCCGTGGCGTCCCGCTCGCCAACCCCGCTGCGTGGCAGGGTGAGGGCTGCTGGAGCCTGTGTTTCCAGCGCTGCCCGCGCAGCTGTCACTTACAGCGATCAGTGGAAGAATCATCACCCCACGAAGTCATACATATGGAACATCATATTTGCAGAATATTTATTTTAACACGTGTCAGGGCCTCTCTGGGTGGCGGGCAGAGCTCTGCCTCCCATGCCAGGCAGCTGAGCGGGGCAGGCAGAGGACCAGAGTGGAGAGCAGGCTCCCAGCAGGCGGGGCCAGGCTGCGCTGCGCTGCGCTGGGGCCTCCCGGGCCACTCGCCCAGTACTCCGGTAGGCCCTCCCTGGGTGCTCCGTGGGGGGTGGGGGTCCCAGCAGCCGCCTGCATTCCTGGCTGTCCTGCATTGTCCCAGCTGTTGAACAGCTGTCTGTTCTGTACCGTCTCAGTCAGGGGCCAGCCAAGATAGAAGCTGCCCCGGGCATTTTAACAGAGAGGATTTGACTCAGGGCACCTCGGAGCAGGTGCTGGAGGACCCAGAAGGCAGGAGGAGATGCACAGGTGATGTGAAGTGGTGACAGCAGGAAGCAGCCCCGCCCTCAGGGTGGGGGAGGGGCACTGGGGGGAAGGGTGGAGGTGCTGGACACAGAGGCTTGGTGGAGGATGGACCTGGGAGTGACCTTGGAGGAGGCGCGCTGCTGGGCTTGGGCTGCCATTGTCAGGGGAAGGGGAGTCACCCCGTGATACTCGTGAGACAAAATTCATCTTGTGGTGGCAAAGGAGCTGGTTGGTCTCCTCCCAGTGGGATTTGGAGTGGAGCCACACCCATGCAAGCCCTGGCTGAGACTGAGCTGCAGGGAAGAGGGGCAGTAAAGAATACTGTCACCCACACACAGCCACCCCACACACCCTCCAAGGAAAGCCAGGGAGCCTGCCCTGCCCACCCCGAAAGTCACGCAGCCCTGCTTACCCACTGCACTGAGCAGTCTTAGCTCCTGACCACTTACTGCTAGGAGGAAGCAGTTTTGTTCCCATTTTACAGGATACTGAGACTGGTAGGCAAAGGAACTTTAACTTTGGTCAAAAATCCATGGCAAGTAAAAAGCAAGTAAGAATCTGAACATCCTAGACTGAGGCCACCTAATATCACCCCTTTCTTTTAGATGGGGAAACTGAGGCATGGAGAGGTGCAGTTTCCTGTCCACAGATGGTCAGTGGTAGGGCTAGGATTCAAACTTTAGACAGTCCTCCTCTGGAATCCACACTTTTAACCACCACTCTCTAAGAATGAGTGGAAAATGGATCGAAGGATGGATGGATGGATGGAAGGATGGATGGATGGATGGATGGAAGGAAGGATGGAAGGAAGGATAGATGAATGGATAGATGGAAGGAAGGATGGATGGATGGAAGGATAGATGGAAGGAAGGAAGGAAGGAAGGATGGATGGATGGATGGAAGGAAGGTAGGATGGAAGGATGGATG
>PVKV010019023.1:0-17729 GCA_004027835.1 Alouatta palliata
TCAGAGCTCCTCTACTCTGTTTCTTGGACAGGGGCCCCCAGGACATCCAGGACCACCTGGGCCGGACGTAAGTGGGGCTCTGTGAACATCACTGGGGGTGACCACTGCGGCCTCTGTCCCTTGGGGTGTGGGTTCTGTCCGTGGGAGCTCCTGTAGACACTGCTTACAGGTGGGGGTGGGTTGTGGAAGAAGAGCTGGTATCAGGTGGGGGGGACACGTGACGGCCATGGGGGATGCGTGAGGACCATGAGGGGATCCGTGATGGCCACGGGAGACTCATGACGGTGCTGCTTCGTGACCATGTCAGGGGTCCAGCCCAGTAGCATGTAGTGGGCAGAACTGGGCACACCTGCAAAGAACCCCCTGCCCAAACCCAGCCCTATGGGGGGCCCCTGGAGACCCAGCAGCCCCCCCTGGGAGGGCCGTCCATGGCCTCAATACCCTCATCTCTCCCTCCCCAGGAATGCGAGATTTTGGACATCATCATGAAAATGTGCTGTGAGTATCTAGACTTACAGAAACTGTCCTTACGGAGAGCAGGGCCGCCAGCCTAGCCAGTTCCACTCTTAGAAGGGGCTCTCCGCTGCTGGGGAGCCCCAGGGTCTCAGCACACAGCCTTGACTGAGGAGGCTCCTCAGCCAGCCCTACCGGCCTCTAAAGCCCTCCCAGGCCCCCAGGCCCCCGCACAGGCTGAGAGCCCTTGGTGCCAGGCGGGGAGGGTGGCCGGGGAGGTGGGGAGGCCACCCCGAGAGCAGGAGTCTTCTGACGTGCGGGACGCGGCCCTGACCGGTCTGACTTTCTCTTCTCCTCAGCTTGCTGTGGTGAGACCAGTGTTCTAGCCCCTGAGAGAATGGTTCCCGGGGGCAGGGGAGCGAGGCCTGGGTCCCACGCATGTCACAGGACAGCGAGTGGCACCCTGGTCCCCGCCCGTGGCTCCCTGCACCTGCCCACCCCCTCTGGGGCCTGCTCCAAGCCAGCAGGGTCCTGGGTACTGGGCTGGGCCTCATCATCTTTCGCCCTTAACTGAAATAACCAGGAACAGGTTGGGGGTCCCTGCTCCATCGTTCTGGCTCACAGGCCCCATGCCCAGCCTGGCCAAGCGAGGCCGGCCCTGACCAGCCCACCGGATGGAGGGGCCACGGGAGGGGTGGGCTCATCCTGGGCCAAGCCAGTCAGGACCCCACCATGTCAGGCGAGGACATGGCAGCCAAGGAGGGGCCAGAGCGATGGAGGGGAGGGGCCTGGGCGGTGGAGGGGAGGGGCCTGGGCGGTGGAGGGGAGGGGCCTGGGCGGTGGAGGGGAGGGGTGTGCTCTGCTGACACTGTTCCCACCTGCAGAATGCAAATGTGGCCCCATCGACCTCCTCTTCGTGCTGGACAGCTCAGAGAGCATCGGCCTGCAGAACTTCGAGATCGCCAAAGACTTCGTGGTCAAGGTCATCGACCGGCTGAGCCGGGACGAGCTGGTCAAGGTGAGGCGGCCTCGCCCTGCCCAGCTCCACCAAGTCCAGGTGCACCCGGCCCTGCCATCCAGCCCTGCCAGGGCCATACCACAGCCCCCGAGCAGCTGCATCCATCCCCGTGACTTCCCTGCTCGTGACAGAGATGCCAGGCAGGCGCCAGCCCATCCAGGCCCCCAGCTCCACCTGGCGAGACTGGTACACTCCACACAGGTGCCTTGGATGACAGACGGCACCCCCTCTCCTCCTTGAGGGGCTGCAGTCCCGGGTCCTGAATCCTGAGGGTGGCCTCAGGGCTTGTCCCTCGTGGACGGAACCCGGGAAGGGGGTTCATCCACCAAGGAGGATTGGTTTGCAGGGGATCCAGGTCCAGGGGCCCGTGCCAGCCTCTGGGCACCTGCAACCAACAGAGACACCCGGGGACACTTGTGCGTGCCTGGGGTAGGCCCAGCCTGACCCTGTGCCTGTCCCGCAGTTTGAGCCAGGTCAGTCGTCCGCGGGCGTGGTGCAGTACAGCCACAGCCAGATGCAGGAGCACGTGAGCCTCCGCAGCCCTGGCATCCGGAACCTGCAGGAGCTCAAGGAGTGAGTGCCCCACACAGCCAGGAGCACGGCATCTCCAAGGGCCCTCACCCGAACTGTGGCCCCATGGTGGGCCGGCCCCTCCCTGGGGAGGCTGGGCCCTGACCCCGATCCCAGGTGGGCTTGACGCCGCAGGAGGCCTGGGCCCCTCATGCCCCTCGTGCCCCTCATTGTCCAGAGCCATCAAGAGCCTGCAGTGGATGGCGGGCGGCACCTTCACGGGAGAGGCGCTGCAGTACACGCGGGACCAGCTGCTGCCACCCAGCCCGCACAGCCGCATCGCCCTGGTCATCACCGATGGGCGCTCCGACACCCAGAGGGACACCACGCCGCTCAATGTGCTCTGCGGCCCCGGCATCCAGGTGGGGTGGCCACCACCAGGCTGTAGGTGGCCCACCTCGGGTGCCCTGCAAGCCAGGGTGGCGTTCTCCCCAGGAAGAGGAGGGCAGAGCGGGTGTGCCACACCGACACGTCTGTCCCCACAGGTGGTCTCCGTGGGCATCAAGGACGTGTTTGACTTCGTCCCGGGCTCTGACCAGCTCAACGTCATTTCCTGCCAAGGCCTGGCACCCTCCCAGGGCCGGCCCGGCATCTCGCTGGTCAAGGAGAACTACGCAGAGCTTCTGGAGGACGCTTTCCTGAAGAATGTCACGGCCCAGATCTGCATAGGTGCGCATGGGATGCCTGGGGTGGGAGCAGTGAGCTCTTTCCCATACAAAGGCCTCCCCCCAGCTTGCTATGACCTATGGGGCATGGCCATCAAGGTCCTGGGACATCTTGCGGGGTCACAGGTGGGGCACCAGGCTCATGCTACACGGCTTTTCTCTTTTACAGACAAGAAGTGTCCAGATTATACCTGTCCCAGTGAGTACCTCAGTGGCCAGGGTGCGTGGGGAGGAGGGTGCCGTGGCTGGGGTAGCGGCCCTGGGAGGAGGGGTCTCTGGGAGGAGAGGCTTTGGGGGGGAGCTCTGATAAAAGGGGGCTCTGGAAGGAAGGAGCCCTAGCAGAAGGGAGTCCAGAAGGAGGGTTCTCCTGAAGAGGGGGTCCCAGGAGGAGGGGGCTGAGGGAGGAGAGTGGGTGAGCACCACACGCGTTGCCCTCTGGGGAGCTCGGACTCCCTTCAGCCGGCCGGCCCCCCACGGCTGCATCCCGGGCGTCACCCTAATGCTGCCCACCCTGCCCTCAGTCACGTTCTCCTCCCCGGCCGACATCACCATCCTGCTGGACGGCTCGGCCAGCGTGGGCAGCCACAACTTTGACACCACCAAGCACTTCGCCAAGCGGCTGGCTGAGCGCTTCCTCGAGGCGGGCAGGACGGACCCCGCCCACAACGTGCGGGTGGCAGTGGCGCAGTACAGCGGCACGGGCCAGCAGCGGCCGGAGCGGGCGTCGCTGCAGTTCCTGCAGAACTACACGGCCCTGGCCAGCAGCATCGACGCCATGGACTTCTTCAACGACGCCACCGATGTCAACGACGCCCTGGCGTACGTGACCCGCTTCTACCGCGAGGCCTCGTCCGGCGCTGCCAAGAAGAGGCTGCTGCTCTTCTCGGACGGCAACTCGCAGGGCGCCACGCCCGCGGCCATCGAGAAGGCCGTGCAGGAGGCCCAGCGGGCGGGCGTGGAGATCTTCGTGGTGGTTGTGGGCCGCCAGGTGAACGAGCCCCACATCCGTGTCCTGGTCACCGGCAAGACGGCCGAGTACGACGTAGCCTACGGCGAGCGCCACCTGTTCCGGGTCCCCAGCTACCAGGCCCTGCTCCGAGGCGTCTTCCACCAGACGGTCTCCAGGAAGGTAGCACTGGGTTAGCCTGCCCGCAGGCCGGCCCAGACCCTGTCCTCCCACCCCTCCCACCCATCCCTAAACAGAGTAAAATAGGATGCGAATTTTCCCACCCGCCTGATTCGCTAGATTTTTTTGAAGGAGCAGCTTGGAAAGCCAGGATGCGGTGCGCTGGCCGCGTTGCGCAGCGCCCTCCGAGTCTCAGCCCTGCGCTGGCATCTGCCTGGGCTCCTTGCCCGGCTCTCCCGCCCTCCCTGCCTCCTGCCCGGCCGCTTCTTCCCGAATGCCTCCCACCTGCCTGAGCCACACACGCCTCCCTCTCCTCTGTCCCCACAGCTGGCTTTTCCCAGCAACCCGGCAGAATTCCTCACCTAACATTTACTTTACATGTAAAGTCAAAGCCAGCTCCTCCTGTCAGCTCATGGCAGCAATGGACTCTGTCTCGTTTTGGAAAAGCAAGGGCAGGGGGCTGTTGTAGACACAGATCTCGGCCACTCAGCCCTGTCTCCTGAGGGTCCTGTGGGGACCAGCCTGGACCTCAGCCCCACAGCCCCAGGGGCCGCTGCTGACCAGCGCTGACCCCGACTCAGAGAGCACTCGCAGGGGCGGTGGCTGCACTCAAGACCCTTGAGATTAAAGGTGCTAACCCCGTCCGCTCCTCCCTCCCGCAGAAACCGGGGCCGGACTGAGAACCCCGTGGTGCCACAGAGGCCCGGGTCTTACTAGAAACAATGCAGACGTCTCCTTCTCACAATAGTGATGTGTTTGATGTTTTCTCCAAGGCCCTCTTTCTGCGTTCGTGTTACTTTTGCTCCTGTGTTTTCTCTGAACTGTATTCATGTCGACGACTTTTCCAAATAAAGGTTTTCACTCTTCTCCCTGGGGTTCCGCACGAGGTAAAATCCCACTGTGTGCACCAATGGAGCAATCACAGGAGGTCAGGGCATGCATGAATGCCCACCTTCATCACCACCCGTCCCAGGCCACGTGCCCACTCCGTCACCACCCGTCCCAGGCCACGTGCCCACTCCGTCACCACCCATGACAGGCCACGTGCCCACTCCACCACCCGTCACAGGCCACGTGCCCACTCCATCACCACCCATGACAGGCCACGTGCCCACCCTCATCACCACCCATCCCAGGCCAAAATCAAGGCTGCCCTTGGCTAGAGCTGTCCATCCACACCCCTTATGTGCCTTTGCATCAGTGACATGGAGACCACGCCATGTCTGTGGACAGGGAGGAGCTGGGGCCAACACCCTGGGCTGAGAGGTCGGGAGCAGATCAGGCCTTCGTGGGCTAGGGCCAGCCATATCCAACAAGATCTACCACAAAGGCCAGCCTCAGGTTCTAGACTTGGTACTGAAATGTCCCAGGGAGTTGGGATTCTCCAGGGCCCATAGGAAGATGTCCTGGGAGGCTCCACATTTGGGGCAGAGCAGGGGGACGGCGGAGGGTGGAAGGCAGAGGGTGGAGGCGGTGGCAGCTCATCCTCAAAAGGGAGAAGTTCATAGCCCACGAATTCCAGAACCCCAGGTGTCCAGCTGTTCCTTGGGCCGCTGGGGGGCTAAGAGGATGATGGGTCAGAGCACTGGGCTGGAGGAGGACAGCAGGGACAGGCAGCGGGGTGACGGTGGGGCCTCCCGAAGTCCACCCCTGCCTCCCAGGTACTGAAACCTCACCCCCACCTGCACGGACCCCAGCGAGCCCCCCAGGTGCTGCGAGCAAGGACTCGCCTCACTGGATGCTTCACACCCTGCGGCCACCAGAGCTGCGGGAAAATGCCAGGGCCCTTTTGGTTTCAGGTGGAGAACTGAAGGCAGAGAGGGGCCCGGGGCAGATGCAGTGAGGTGGTAGCCCAGCCTCTCCCGGCTGCCCTGTGGGTTTCCTCTGTAGCCGCGGCCCTGGCAACAAGGGCTGGGCTCAGCCAGCAGGACGTTCCGTCATGGCGCCGGGGCCCACGCCCAGGCTGCCCCGCAAGCCCCCGGAGAGGCTTCCTCCGGCCACAGCCCCCACAGGGCCGGGCCCAGGCTTGCTCTTCGCCACCCCAGTTTCTTCTGCACTGAATGCTGCCAGGAGACCCTGAGCCGGCCCTCGCCCTCGCCCCGGCTTCCCCCCGTCAGCCAGGTGAATGACTCCATGGCACCCAACTGAGAGTGTCATGGCAAGGCCCAGGCCCCTGGTGCCCACATACCCGGTGGCCCATGCCTGGTGGACGCTGGGAGGAGGCCGGGGAGGCTGGAGGGGAGTGGCCTGGACTGAAAGGGGCCCAAGGGTGCCGGTAAGAGGGTCTCTCCCAAGCATTTTCCATGAGGCCCCCTTCCCCTCCACCTGCCCTGCACAGACCTCTCCGGGTCACCCCTGGGCTGCACACTGAGTGCAGGGGGCCCTTGTGGTAAGGCCCCTGCTCCCAGGTCCCAGCTGGGTTTCTCCTGGGCCTCACCTCCTCCTCACCTGCAGGCGTTCCCATCCTCCAACGCCTGGGGTCACCAGGGACTCCAGGCAGGAAGGGTTGTGGAAGTCACCAAGGCCCCGGCTGCCACACACACCCCCACAGGGGCTGGGGAAGCTCCTGGCCTCAAACTGCGGGGGGCCAGTTCCTATGGAGGGCCGACACCAAGGTCCCAGCCTCTCGTTTTGCAGAAACTGAGGCACAGGAGAGACACATACTGCTACGGCCAGTCAGCATGGCCCCTGCACCCCCCTCGGACTGACACTTAGCCAGGCCCCGGAGACCCCCTGCCCAGCCTCAGCCCCTGGAGCCCCTGCTATCCGGCCCCCAAACCCCATGTGCACCTCCTGCCTGAGACCTGGAGGCCCGCCGACCCCAAAAAATAAGAAAATTCAACAACAAAAGTGCCTTTTCCAGGCTGGCAGGACTCTGGGCAGGCCCCTGCAGCAGCCCCCTGCCCTATCACAGCCACCCCTGCCTCCCAGGCTCCGAGACCCCGCCCTCAGTCCCAGCCCTGGGTCATCACCACACACCCTACGTGTCGGGACGGCGATGCTGGCTGAGCCCCTGCATCCCCACGGGAACCCCTCAGGGGCTCTCTGGCCTCTCCTCCCACTCCTCCCAGGAGCTGAGGCCCTGACACCCTGGGCTTCAGGGTCAGGAGCAAATCAGGCCCGGATGGGCTGCAGCCAGCCAGATCCAATGAGGTCAACCGAAGAGGACCAGCCCAAGGCTCTGGATTTGGCACTAAGACACCTTCACCAAGGAGCCTTCGGGCTGCCGTGTCCAGCGTGTGCCCAAGACCCTCCTCCTGAAGGGAGGTGAAAAACCACAAATGTGAGCGTCCCCGTGCATTCGTCCGTTCTCACACTGCTCTAAAGAACTGCCCAAGACTGGGTGATTTATAAAGAAAAGAGATTTCATTGACACAGTTCCACGTGGCTGGGGAGGCCTCAGGAAACTTACAGTCATGGTGGAAGGGGAAGCAAACACGTCCTTCTTCACATGGCAGCAGGTGAGAGAGAGGCGCGAAGAACTTCCGAACACTCATAAAGCCTTCAGATCACACGTGAACTCACTCACTATCACAAGAACAGCACGGGGGAGGCCACCCCAGGTTCCAGCCACCTCTGTCCCACAACGGGAGGGGATTACAGTTTGAGATGAGACGTGGGTGGGGACACAGAGTCAACCTGCATCCCCTGCCTCGACCCTGAAGTGTCCTCCAAGCCCGCAGCCATGCTGCGCTTCTCACCTGTGGCCTCCCAGGTCAGGAGGAGACGCTAGAGCCCTCTCCTTTGTTCTACGGAGCTCAACTGTGAAAAAATTGTCAGGAAAGAAACCTTGGCCCATCAGGCCCGCAGCTGTTCCCAGTTTAGAAAAGCGATGTTTCAGATCATCACACGGAGTCTCCTGATAGGAGGGCAACGCCAGTCACCCCAATACTGTGAGTGGTCAGAGACCCCATTCCTTCCTGGGCCGGGCACAGCCCAGGTGGCCCCATGCTGTCCACAGCATGACTCCCTGACTCCTAGCTCAGAGCAAGCTCCTGCCCCTTGCTGGCCCCTCCTGTCCTGGTGCAGGAGGAGCTGGGACCCACTGGCCTCAAGAAGGCAGGGGGTTGGCAGGAGAAGCAGAACCCTGGGATCTCAGCCCTCTCAGGAGGATCCTCCTCTGCACCCATCCATCCTGATCCAGAACCGTGGGGGCAGTGCTGGCCCAGGCTCTCTCCTTGGGAGCCTCTGGCTGCAGTTCCCTCCCAGGAAGGGTCCTCAAGGGAACAGGGACCCAGGGGGTCTGAGGGGGTACTGAGACCTAGCAGACTGTGGGGGTCCCAGGTGTCTCCCCAGCCCAGCTCCCAGCCCCCAACAGCGCTCCTGTGAGGCCACCCCAAAAGCTAACCTAGATCCATCGGCCTTGGCTGGGGACATACAGGGCCTATTCACCCACCTCGGGACCCCTATGGCTGAATGCCATCCCAACCACCATCCATCGCTGGGGGATGGGAGGGACCGAGGTCTGGGGCCACTTTTGTTTCTCTTTCTGCCGCTGTACTTGGCGGCTGTGATGGCCCAACGCACGGTCGACTCTCATCCGCATTGATGAAGAATGACCCCAGCCGTGGCTCTGCTGAGAACCCTTCCCGGACAGCACCAGCGCGGGGCCTCGTGGGCCCTTCCCGGACAGCACCAGCGTGTGGCCTCGTGGGCCCTTCCCGGACAGCACCAGCGCGGGGCCTCGTGGGCCCTTCCCGGACAGCACCAGCGCGGGCCCTTGTGGGCCCTTCCCGGACAGCACCAGTGCGGGGCCTGTGGGCCCTTCCCGGACAGTCCTCACTTTCTTTTTTTGTGTGCTGTGTCTCCTTGTCGTGTTTCACTTTTAATCTTCTGAGATGTGTTGTCTTCAGTGCACGTTTGCAGACAGCAGTATTCATGTGTCTAAACCCAATCCGATCATCCTTGCTCTTTACGGAAAAGTTAAACGCATTCATATTTCAGACAACTGCCATTTGGCCTTTTCAATGCATTTTTTATGCTATGATTATGGAAGTACGTGGAGGGCTTATTTCCATTCCATCCGAGGATGGCTGGCCGGTGCGGTTCCCTGAGCCGGGCCCGAGGGAGACCTCCGGGTTGGTGTGATGACCGAGCACAGGTATCCTCCCACCCTCCACGCTGGCTGGTCTGGCAGCACTTTCTGCAGAGACGGTTTCTAGACAGTGGCACCGCCCACACAGGATGCAGACCACACCCCTCTCCTTCCCACAGCTGCAGGTGGTGATGCCTCAGGCCCCAGAGGCTGGGAACCACATCTCGAGTGAGAATGTGATGTCCCCTCAGGGACCTGAGTTAAACTGTGAGAGACACCCCTACACAACCCGAAAGGCTGAAGCTGGACTGGCAGCACCAGTACTGGCAGTCAGCGAGGACATGGGGTGACTGCTGCCCTCCTGCAAGCTGCAGGGTGCGGCTGCTTTTTCACACTTCAGAATCTCCCCAGCCATTTCTAAGCCAAGCGCACACTTGCCCACCCCAGCCAGCTCCTGAGCATTCGCCAACATCAGTGAGACATAGAACTCATGCGCGAGTCCAGAAACAGATGTTCACAGCAGCTTCTGTCAGGTGAGTGGGCTGGGAGCAGCCGGACATCCGTCAGCAGGAAAGCAACCAGCACACTGTGGCTGGTCCATCTGTGACAGTGCCCAGCAACAGAGGGCGGGCAGCAGAAGGCACAGTGTGGGAGTGCCCCATGGAAGAAGCTCAGAACCAGTTAAACCAACCACGGTGACAGAATCAGAACAGCAATTCCCTGCAGGGGTGGGCTGGATGGGTGCCAAGGAATGTTCTGGAGTCCTGGAGAGGCATCTGTCCTGGAGCATGGGACACAGACGTGCATTTGCCTAAACTGTGAATTGTACCTGTAGAATCTACACATTTCCTGTATGAACAGTTGGCCTTAGACAGAGTGGCTGCCACTGTTCCCCATCCGACAACCTCCTCCCGTCCCTCCTCGCTCCCCATAGTCAGCCCAGCTTGAAGCGTGACCTCCCTGGTGGGACGTGCACTGGGAGTGCCTCCCTTCTGGTTTTCCTGGTGAAGCCCCTCAGCCTTTTTTGCAGCTGGAATACAGTGTGCATTTATCATGCAGAGATGGCCCTGGGATCCCGAAGTGACCGCACCCTGCATGACTCCATCCCCCGGAGCGTGGCTGTGCTGGGAGCTCTCTCCTGAGACGGTGCTGCATTGTACGGCCTGAAAGGCTGCAGTTGTGATTAAGTTCCCTTACCAGCTGACTTTGAGCTAGTCAGAGGGAAAGTTGCTTATGCTGGGTGGTCAGCCCTAATCAGATGAGCCCTTAAGAGACGTCAGATTCTCCTTCCAGCCGTAAAGAAGCAAACGACCTTCTTAGGAACTGCCTATGGGGGGCACGTGGCAAGAACCCAAGAGTGGCCAGCAACAAAAGGGGCTCAGCCCTGCAACTGAAAGGAACTGAGTTCCGCCACACCCGGGGAGCTTGGAACAGGAGTCCAAGCCTCCGGTGAGGGGTCGACGCGCCGATTTCAGCTGTGAGAGAGACCCTAGCACAGGCCCCAGCTGAGCCGTGACCAGGCTTCTGAGCACAGAGCTGGTGAGACGGCACGTTGGTGCTGCTCTAAGGCACCGTGGCAGTGCTTCGATTCGTGGTTGTGTCAGAGAATGAATACACCTCATCTTTATCCCCAGTCCTGTGAGCTCTTGCCATATTTCTAGTAGACTCTCCTGGAATGGAGCCACTCTTCACCCAGAGTGGGGCCCCTCCTTTCTCCCATGCAGAGTGGGGGTAGCCCCTTCCTCACTGCTTTGCATACCAGCCATCCCCTCCCGAAGGTCTCCTGGGGAGGCAAGGCTTTCCCTCCTGTCAGCTCCGGGACCGCCGGCCCCACGCACAAACCCGAGCAGGAGCAGCAGAGGCTGCATCCATGCAGTGTGGTCCATCCTGGCCTTGCTGATCTTCATACTCTCCCCCGGAGAGGACAGGACAGGAGCAAGAGCCTCCACACCCACCCACCCAGCCAGCAGCGGTGGCTTCCACCTTGCCCAAATGCAGCCAATGGGCTTGCTGTTCAGAGGCTTTGCGAAGCCTCACTTCCCGGCTGTTTGGTCCGCGTCACCGAATCGCCTGTGTCATTCCTTCCAGCTTCAACCGTGTCCTTTGCAAACCCAGAGCTCCTTGGAGAATCACCCACAGCCCAGCGTCCCTTGGAGCGCAGTTTCCTTTCTTCCCCTGCACCTTTTGTGAGGACCACTGGAAACACATTGCCAGGCAGACGCAGCTCACACCTAGCAGGAAGCCATCTCCCTCGGAGTCTGTCCACATTCCTGGCTCCTGTCTGGCTCCTCTCACTGTCAGACCCGAGGGACTCTTCGGGTCTGCTCACCCATACCCGGCTGTCTCCACTTGCTTGGATTTGGAGACCACAGTTCAGCCTTGAAGTTACATTCCCAGAGTTGACCTGCAGAGTTGAATAACCGTAGCTTCTCACAGCGTCGGCTGCTGCCTTAGACTCAATGTGTGCATCTCCAGGATCCCTAGGTTGAAGCTGTAACCCTCAGCTTGGCCACGTTTGGAAATGGGACCTCTAAGGGAGTAACTCAGGTTACGTGAGGTCATAAGAGAGAGTCCCGGTCTGATAGGAGGGTGCTCAATTCACTGGCCTTGGAGAGGCCGCTCCCTTGAACAGGTCCCTCCTTTGGAGAGGTCACTCCCTTAAAGAGGTCACTCCTGTGAAAAGGTCACTTCCTTGAAGAGGTCACTCCTTGATGAGGTCGCTCTGTGAACAGGTCACTCCTTGAAGATGTCACTGTGTGAAGAGGTCACTCCTTTGGAGAGGTCACTCCACCAGGAGGTCACTCTCTTGAAGAGGTTGTGCCCTTGAAGATGTTGCTCCTTTGAGTTCACCTGGATCCAGTATCCCCGACTCAGCTGGACACCTGCTCCCTCTTCCCCGAAGCTCCTCGGGTGCCCAAGAAGCCGTGAGACTCCAGTGCATGTCCGGGTGACTGTCAAGGGTTGAGGTCATGCACAGCTCCCCCCCACAGAGCTGAGCAAATCCGTGGGCACACAACCTGGCACAAGGGAAACAGCTAATGCGTGCGTCTGCCATGGTCAGACTCCAGGTAAGCGCCTGTCATCAGGTCGCCTTCTCCCTCCTGTGTGGGAAACCCCTTTTCTCAAGGACACCTGTGCAGGGTTGGACTTGGTCCCGGCCCCTGCCCTGCCCACCAGCTTCCCCGGTCACCAGAGTGTGTGGGAGGTGAAGAATCACCCCCAGCGGCCCCTCGCAGTGGCTGAAGCCAGTCCCCGCACAGACCCTCCTCCCTAGCCCTCTCAGAAGGGGGAACTGCAGCTGCACCCCCACCTGGGAATCTCCCCCTGAGCCTGGCTCCATTGAGGGGCCGAGACCCCCACCTGGGAATCTCCCCCTGAGCCTGGCTCCATGGAGGGAGCGAGACCCCCACCTGGGAATCTCCCCCTGAGCCTGGCTCCATGGAGGGAGCGAGACCCCCACCTGGGAATCTCCCCCTGAGCCTGGCTCCATGGAGGGAGCGAGACCCCCATCTGGGAATCTCCCCTCAAGCCTGGCTCCATGAGGGGCCAAGTTAGGTCTTAGCCCACCATGCAGCCCCATGGGCACGGGCTTCCCACCACACGCAGGTGAGGCGGACGGTAGCCCTGAAGCCAGGCTGCATGAGCAGATCAGACTGGGGGTCTGCAGTTGGCTGAATGGTGGCTCCAAAGACATCACTTCCAATCTCAGAATGTGGGAACGTGGCTCTTACTTGGAAAGGGACTCGCAGGCTGGATCCAGGCAAGGAGTTTGAGAGGGGAGGTGAGCCTGGACTGCCAAGTCAGCCAGTGTCATCACGGGTCCTAATGAGAGGAAGGGGGTCAGAGTCAGAGGGGAGGGTGGAGAGGCCAGGAGCCGAGGCCTGCAAGGGCTTCCAGAAGCTGGAAAAGGCAGGAAAGCGGAGTCTTCCCTGGAGCTCCAGGAGGAGCCCGTCCTGCCGGCCCCTTGACTTCCAACCTCCCAACTGTGAGGAGCACCAATATGTGGAGATTTGTTATGGATGTCACAGGCATGAAGCAGGCATGGGACCCTCTCTGAAACGGAGCCCACCCTTCCCCCTCACCTCCCTCACAGTGAGGTGGGCTTGGCCACCTCACGCGTCCTTTCCCAGAGAAGCTGGTGAAATCCTCACGTCGCCTTCTGCTGACACGGCCTTTTTGTTGGGGTGAACAAATGATGAATCGATGTGTTTTTAAAAATAAAGTTTCAGTTGTTTTGCTCCTCAAACCTGAACATGGACTGTATCACTTTGGCTTCGAAACATTTTGGATTCTTCAGAAGACACTTGGCCAAGGAGCACGAGGGCACGCCCCACAGGGCGGCTTCCTCAGCTGGAGATAGGACGCTGTCTTTGGAGGAGAAGCCACAGGCACTGACCTCGCAGCCTGTCTGCTCCAGGGCGGTCACCACTCCGGCCTCATCTCATGGCATCTAAGACTCCAGGCAGTGCGGTGCCTGACCACTGGTTCCTGAGACATTGCTGTCCAGTTTGAGGCTCCCTGGAGGGAAGTCATAAAAGGAACAAGGTGGGCAGGGCCAAGCTGTCCTGACCACAGCCACCAGCGGGCACAGGGCTGACGCCACCAGTGACCCCACAGCCCTCTCCCCTGCGCCCTGCCGGGACCGCCTCACCCTGGCCCTCTGAGCACTTCTTCTTCTCAAGGGTCAGCCCACACAGCCCCACGGCCTTGCCCAATCCTGTGTCTCTTTAGAAACCCTTGTTATTTTTCATCACCACCTTTGCTTTCATTTATGAAACTCCTTGAATGCTGAGAGTAGAGTAAACCGTCCAGTGACCAGCTCCATCCCCCAGGTCAATCACCGCAGCCTTTGCCATGCTTGCTTCAGTGACTTTACAGATAGAATGTTTCAAAGTGCGTTACGGACTTACAACACTCACCGGTAAATACTCAGTATTCATCTCTAAAACATGAGTGCTTTCAGCCGGGTATGCTGGCTCACACCTGTAATCCCAGGAGGCTGAGGCAGGCGGATCACCTGAGGTTGGGAGTTTCAGATCAGCCTGACCAACATGGAGAAACCCCGTCTCTACTAAAAATACAAAATTACCTGGGCATGGTGGTGGGCGCCTGTACTCCCAGCTACTCAGGAGGCTGAGGCAGGAAAATCACTTGAATCCGGAAGGCAGAGGATGCAGTGATCTGAGATCGCACCATTGCACTCCAGCCTGGGCAACAAGAGCTAAACTCCATCTCAAAAAAAAAAAAAGTGCTTTCTATCCATGCATAATACCATTACCGCACTCAGGCAAATGAGAACTCGCTCCCGAGCATCCTCTAACGCGCAGGGCACACGCACTGCCTCAGTTTCCCGAAGTTGTCTTCACAGCTGCCTCTTGCCCTAAACTTCACATGAAATCTAAAACACCTTCCCGCTCTTTTTGTCCTGTACGGCACTAAGGGGGACGGTAGGCTGGCATTCTGGAAGTGCTTGCAGGGACTTTTTACCTTTGTGGGGTTATGTTTTGAATGAGATATGTAGTTACATTTTCAGCTTCTCTTCAATATTGACACTTTTTCTTTTTAATTTAGTCTAATAGTTCAAATATAAACAACACTGACCTGGTTGAAAGTCAGAGATCAAAGTGTCCCTGGAAAGGCCAGGCTTCCCAGCCTGTCTCTGTGCCCCAACCTGCTCTGTTCCCAGCGGGAGGCTGTTCAGTTTCTGGTTAATTATTTCAGTGTTTCTTTTTGTGACACCTTTTTTCTGCAACAGATAGAGCACCATAGTCACAGACGTGCACCCTGCATTTTCGGATAGTAACGTATGTTACAGATTATCGTAGATCACTCTGTTCCCTGTAGAAGTGGGGTTTCCAGGCTGTGGTCTACCAAAGTTTCAAGAGCACCTCACAGTAAGATATGGGGGTGGTTTCCAATCTTTGAGGCTGCAAAGAAAACCAACATGCTGGCACACCCACATGCCACCCAGCATCACCCACATGCCGGCATCACACACAGGCCACCCAGCATCATCCACATGCCGGCATCACCCACAGGCCACCCAGCATCACCCACATGCTGGCACCACCCACATGCCACCCAGCATCACCCACATGCCACCCAGCATCACCACATGCCAGCATCACCCACATGCTGGCATCACCCACATGCTGGTGTTACATGCCACCCAGCGTCACCCACATGCCATCTGGCATCACCCACATGCCAGCATCACCCACATCATCCAGCATCACCCACATGCCATCCAGCATCATCCACATGCTGGCATCACCCACATATCATCTGGCATTACCCACATGCCATTCAGATCACCCACATGCCATCCGGCATCACCCACATGTAATCCGGCATCACCTACATGCCATCCGGCATCACCCACATGCCATCCAGCATCATCCACATGCCAGCATCACCCACATGCCATCCGGCATCACCCACGTGTCATCCGGCATCACCCACATGCCATCCAGCATCACCCACATGCCAGCATCACCCACATGCCATCCGGCATCACCCACATGTCATCCGACATCACCCACATGCCATCCGGCATCATCCACATGCCAGCATCACCCACATGCCATCCGGCGTCATTTCCCACTTTGCTCGCATGTGCACCCTCAGGACAGGTCAAGGGAAAGCATCTGAGACTTTGTCAGGGCCGGCCCGTCTCCCTCCACAGGGTCATGCTGTTCTGCATGACAGCCAACAATGTCCAACTGGGCCTTCCCTCACTATTCCTGCCACGGAAGAAGCGGTCAGCACAGTGGCCGTCACCCAGAGGCTGGGACATGCAGCTTTAGAGCCCCTGCCTGCGGTTCTCTCTCCACGGTGAAGCTGGGCCCATGCCTGCATGGGGAGGCCGTGCTTGGCCAGCGTTTCTGAGAAAGGCCTGTTCATGGCTTTTGCCCGCTGTCCCGTTGTCTTGTTTTTAATTCTCTATTTCTGGAAACTACGTAAAATGTAGATTCATCCTTTGTGACAATATACAAGTGCTTGTTTACAATTTACTACTGGTCTTTTGATTTTGCTTTTTTGGGCGGGGAGGGGGTTGGCCGAGGTATTTTGTATTTTAATGTAGCTTAATTACTCGGTCATTTCTTCTGTTGGTACGGAATGTTAAACAATATTTTAAAAGGATTTCCCCATGCCCAGGTTACGGAGCAATTCATGTGCTGTCTTCTGGTATTCATGTGATTGCATATTTCCTGTGCAACTCAATGACCCACGGGGGTGTGTCCTATGCTGTGCAGCCCAGTGTGACACAGGAAGCCAAGGTCATTGTTCAAGGAGGTATCCAGGGCACCCAGCACCATTTACTGACAAGTCCATCTTCCCAGCTCCAGAGCCACCTTCATCCACATACACTCCACATACGCGTGTGTGCCTCTTCTGGGATCTTCTAGTCTGTTCCATATTCATCGATTTCTCACCAGAACCACACTTTTAATTATGAGCAATTGAGTCTACTTTTAATATCTGCCAGGTCCAGCCCCACAGTCCCTGCCCTGCTCATCTTCGTCAGGATGTTCCTGACTCTTCTTATTTATTTTTTCTTATGGAACTTTAGAATACACTTGTCTAGGCCCTGGTGGAGAGGGAGAACCTTTTGATATTTTTATTTATAAATTAACTTAAAGAGATCTGACAACGTCACGATACCGAGTCTTCCTGTCCAGGAGCAGGCCCTGCTTTTCCATTTGCTTCAGTCTACTTCAGTGCCTTCTGGGTTAAAGATTCCTTCCAATAGATTTTCTCATTTCTGGCTATGCTGTCCACTTCCTACTGTCCTTTGTTCATCGTGTCTATGAGGACGACTGATTCCTCTATGTTAACTCATATCCTGCCACTTTAGTGAATTCTCCTATTGCTTTAGTATTATAGTTTCTCAGTCAATTGCCTTGATTTTACCAGAACTACAATCTGCAATAGAGATGGTTTCACCTTCTCTTTCCAGTTCCTGTGCCAGTGCCTGTGCATGTGTGTGTGTATGTGTGTGCATGTGTGTATCCGCATGCATGTGTGTGTACAGGTATGTGTGTGCATGTGTGTGCATGTGTGTATGTGGGGAGCATGTGTGTGCACATGTGTGCATGCATGCATGTGTGTGTGCATGTGTGTATGTGCATGTACGTGTGTGTACAGGTATGTGCGTGTGTATGTATGCACGTGTGTGTGTACATGTGTGTATGTGGGGAGCATGTGTGTGCACGTGTGTGTGTGCGTGTGTGTGTGTGTGACCGCATGTGAGGCTGTCTGCTTCCAGTAGCATATCCAGCAGTGGGGGTAACAATAGTGTGCAGCCTGTTCTTGTTCCTGACTTTGGCAGAAATGCTAAAAGTGTATCCCACTAAGACACAGTTTTTCTATTTGTCCATAAAAATGAGGAAATAAAACTTGTTTTTCATAGATAGAGATGCTTATATAATTTTTCTTGTTAGCTCCCTTTGAAATCATGGAAGCCTGGTGATCTGGGGTCGGGGTGGAGGGGAACAGTTCTGATTTTTCTATGTGAATATGTCTGCTTAGATTTTCTATGTTTACTGTTTAATTTCGGTCAGTCATATAAAACTATCTTTTCTTTCAGATTTTTCAGTGTTTGGGCCCAGTGTTACAGTAATTTTCTAAGATTTTTTTTCCTTCTTATAGGAAATCATTTGGTAATTAGGCAACAAAGAACATTCTTCTGACAATCATCAAAATGCTAATATGTCTGTGACCTGGATGCATTTTTTTTTTTTTTTTAAAGATAGGGTTTCACCATGATGGCCAGGTTGGTCTTGAACTCCTGACCTCAGGTGATCCACCCACCTCGGCCTCCCAAAGTGCTAGGATTACAGGCGTGAGCCACCGCGCCCG
>PVKV010019023.1:17829-43358 GCA_004027835.1 Alouatta palliata
CAATTCTCCTGCCCCAGCCTCCCAAGTAGCTGGGACTACAGGCACGTGCCACCATGCCCAGCTAATTTTTGTATTTTTAGTAGAGACGGGGTTTCACCATGTTGACCAGGATGGTCTCGATCTCTTGACCTCGTGATCCACCCGCCTCGGCCTCCCAAAGTGCTGGGATTACAGGCGTGAGCCACCGCGCCCGGCCTCTCCTGTGACCTGGATGATGGCATCGTATCAGTGTTAAATTCCTGATTCTGATCATTATACTGTGGTTATGTAAGAGAATGTTCTTGTTCTTGGGATACACATACTGAAGTATTTAAGGACACAGATAATGCTGACTCTACTCAGCGATGGGAAGAGCTTTTGTTTAGTAGTTTCAATAAGCAGCTCTGCAAATGTGCAATGGCCATGATGTTTTTAACAAAGGCTCCATCTGGAATAAATTTACTAATACCACTTAAGTAAGAAAATAGGGTGTGTAAAGTAAATATTCTAACACATAACTAACATATCTTGGTGTGTATTTCTACAGCAGTTCAGTATCTATTGTTTTCTGAATATCCAGAGTAACCCAGAATGTTGTAAAATGTAGGAGGAAACCATGGATCCAGCCTCGCACAAGCTGCAGACTAAGTTTCTCTTGGGAAAAAAGTGATAAATATTACGAAATTACTGACTCCCCCCCAACAAAGTTTGAAAACATCAAGTTTCACCATAGTGTATGGCTGTGTATTTCTTCACACACTCATAGCTATGAACATTGTACATAGTCCTTGCGTGGTCACATGCTTTCATTTCTTTCAGTGGCTGTGCTGTATGGTAGCTACCGTTAACTGTTTAAGAAACAGCCATACTGTTTCCAGAGTGAGTGATTCTACCATTTAACATGCCATCAGCATTCCGGTTGCTTCACACCCTCAGCAACACTTGGTCTGATTAGTCTTTTAAACTTCAGCCACTCTGACAGATGAGTAGTGGTATCTCATTGTGGTTTCATTTGCGTTTCCCTAATTACTAATGCTGTTAGAATCTGTCATGTATTTATTTACCATTCATATTTTTTGTTGTTGTTAAATGTCTCTTCAATCACTTGCCCATTTTTAAAAATTGATAGTTTTCTTACTATTGGGTTTTGAGAGTTTTTAATTATGTTCTGGAAAAAAAAACAACTTTAATAAGATGCATGATTTCAATAGTTTTTTTGCCAACCTTGTTTTCATTCTCGTAACAATGTATTTCAAAGAACGGAAGTCTTAAATTTTTTTTTTTTATAAAGACGGGGTTTCACCGTGTTGGTCAGGCTGGTCTTGAACTCTCAAACTCAGGTGATCCACCCGCCTTGGCCCCCAAAGTGCTTGGATTACAGGTGTGAGCCACCATGCCCGGCCAGAAGTCTTAAATTTTGATGAAGTTCATCTCATCATTTTACTTAATGAATCATGCTTTTCATCTCTCATGTAAGAACTCTTTGCCAAGCCCAATATTTTCCTCTGTAAGTTTCATAGTTTTAGGTTTTAAATGATCTGTTTTAATAATTGCATATGGTACAAGATATGGATCGAAGTTCATCTTTTTTCAAGTGGGTGTCTAATGGTTCCAGCACAATTTGTTGACAAGACTATCTTTTCTTCACCGGTTTATGTTAGCTCTTCAGTTTAAAAAAATTAGTTGTGAATATACATGTAGATTTATTTCTGGACACTGTGCTGTTCCATTGATCTATTTGTCTATCTCATGCCAATATCACGCTGTCCTGATTACTGTGGCTTTACAAGTCTTGAAATTACATAGTGTTAATTTTCCAATGTTGTGTCCTTTTTCAAAGTTGTTTTGGCTATTCAAGTTTCTTTGAATTCCCATATTAATTTAAAATCAGCTTGTCAATTTTTATAAAATAGCCTGCTGGAATTTTGATTGAATCGGCAGACCAATTTGGGGATAACTGACAACTTAACAATACGATGAACACAGTTAACTTAGTTCATTCTGTGTTCTTGTAAAGGAATATCTGAGGCCGGGTAATCTATAAAGAAAAGAAGTTTATTTAGGTCATGGTTCTGCAGGCTGTGTAAGAAGTATGGAGATGACATCTGCTCAGCTTCTCTTGTGCTGCTTTAAAGCATGGTGGAGAAGTTCAGAAAGGAAGCAAGCACATGCAAAAGGGAACCAAACCTGATGTGCGTCCTGACTTTATCACCACCCAGTCTCTCAGGAACTGCTGCATTCATCCAGAACCAGTCCAGTCACCATACAAACATCCAAACCGCAGCAGTGGTATAATTCTCCATTTATTTGGATCTTATTTATCTCAGCAATGTTTTGTAAGTTTCAGTGTACAGGTTTTGCTCATGTTTGTATAGATTTATACCCTAAGTATATCACATTTTATGCTAGTATTGTAAATGGTAATTTTAAATTTCAATTTACAAGTATTTGTTAATAACAGATAGAAATACAATTGAGTTTTGGATATTGAACTTGCATCCTGCAACACTGCTAAACTATTTGTGGCAGCTTTAAAAAGATTCCATTGGATTTTCTATGTAGATGATCATATTGTCTATGAAAAAAGACAGTTTTACTTCTGTTATTCCAACTTAGATGCCTCATTTCTTTTTCCGCCTTGTCACACTGGCTGGAACCCCTATTCCAATATTAAATAGAGGTAGTGAAAGTGACCACCCTGTCCTGATCTCAGACTTTCCCACTAAATATAATGTCAGCTGAAGGTTTTTCAGAGATGCACTTTAACAATTTGAGGTACTTCCCTTCTATTTTCTGTTTGTTCAGAGTTAGGGTTTGTTTTTTTTTTTTTTTTTTTAATAAAGAACAGATATTGGATTTTATCAAATGCTTTTTGTGTATCTTTTGAAATAATCACAGTTTTTTTTCTTTTCCAGTTTGTTAATGTGGTGAGTTAAAGTAGTTGATTTTCAAATCTTAAACCAATCTTGTAATGTTTCATGTATTTACAAATTTTTTAATGTTTTGTTTTGAGATAATTGTAGATTTCTATGCAGTTGTAAGAAACAATGAAGATTCTGTATACCCTTTACCCAGTTTCCCCCAATGGTAACATCTTGCAAAACTATACTACACTGACACAAACGGGATATTGACATCAACAGGACCATAATAAAGAACAATTCCATCACCATGAGGATTTTCTGTGTGGCCCTTTTGTAGCTATACCCACTACTCTCCCATCTCAATCCCCTCCACTACTGGCAACCACTAGTCTATAGTCCATCTCTATAATTTCATCATTTCAAACTGTTATATGAATGTAATCATACTATCTGATCTTTTTGGATGGATGTTTTCACTCAGTGTAATTCTGGGAAGTTTTATCCAGGTTATTTCGAGTATCAGTAGTTCATTTCTTTTTATTGCTGAGTAGTATTTCATGGTATGAGTGTACCACAATTTGTTTAACCATTCATCTGTTGAAGGACATCTAAGCTGTTTCCAGTTTTTACCTATTATGGATAAAGCTACTATAAGCATTTGTGTATAGGTTTTTGTGTGAACATAAATCTTCATTTCTCTGGGATAAAAGCGCAGTAGTGCAAATGTTGGGTCATATGGTAGTCGTATGGTGAGTTTTTTAAAAACTTCCACATTGTTTTCTAGAGTGGCTGTACCATTCCCTCCAGCATTGTGTTAATCCAATTTCTCCACATTCTTGTCAGAATTTGGCATTGATTATAGCCTTTATTTTAATTATTCTGATAGATGAGTAATGATATCTCATGTTTTCATTTGCATTTCCCTGATGGATAATAATGGTGGTGCAGTCTCATGTGACTCTTTGCAACTGATACATTTTCTGTGGTGAGATGTTTCTTTATGCATTTTGCCCAGTTCCTATTTAAATTGTTTGATTCTTTCTGTTGACTTTTGAGAGTTCGCTATATATTCTAATACTAATCCTTTATCGGATAAGTGATTTGCAAATTCTCTATAATTCTGTAGTCTTCTTGTCGTCTTAATAGAGTCACTGAGCAAAGGTTTTCAATTTTGATAAAGTATAATGTATAAATTTTTTCCTTTTATGTATTATGCTTTTGGTGTCAAGTCTAAGGATAATTTGTCTAGCACTAGATCCTGAAAATTTTCTATTTTTCCAAAAGTTTTATACTTTTATATTTTTCATTTGGTTCCACAATCCATTTTGAATTAATTTTTATATAGGTTGTGGCTTAGGTCAAGATTCATATTTCTGCTTATGAACATCCAATTACTCTCATACCATTTGTTGAAAAGGAGTTTTCCTCTGTTGAAATTGCTTTTGCACTTTTGTGCAACATTGAGCACTTTTTCAGCTCTGCCCTCTCTTGCTTCCCTCCTTCTGGGACCCTGGTGGCATGAGTGTCAGATCTTCAGTCAGTCCCACAGGTCCTAAGGCTCTATTCTTCTCTTGTTGTTCAGATTGGGTTACTTATATTGTTTTATCTTCCAGTTCACTATTCTTTGTTTCCTTTATCTCTCTCTCTCTCTCTCTCTCTCTCTCTCTCTCTCTCTCTCTCTCTCTCTCTCTCTCTCTCTTTCTTTCTCACAGAGTCTTGCTCTGTCGCCCAGGCTGGAGCACATTGGCGTGATATCAGCTCACTGCAACCTTTGCCTCCCAGGTTCAAGCAATTCTCCTGCCTCAGCCTTCTGAGTATCTGCTTTATTCTTCTCTTGAACTATCTACTGAGCTTTTTATTTTGGTTACCATAGTTTTCAATTCTAAAATTTTCATTTGGTTCTTCTTTACATCTTCTATTTATTTGATAAGACTTTCTATTCCATTGCTTTGCTGAGGCTATTTTTTTTAATTGTTTGAAGAATGTTTGAAATTATTTGTTGAGGCAGTCTTATGGCTATTTTAAACACTTTGTTATATAATTGTACTATCTGTCATCTCAGCACTGGAACTTTTTGTTGTTTTTTTCATTCAGTTTGAAATCTTCCAAGTTCTTGCTATGGTTGGTAATTTTTATTGAAACCTGGACATTTTTGTATTATGAGACTCTGGATTTCATTTAAAAACTCATTTTAGCTGGCTTTCTTTGGCACTGACCTAGCAAAGGGAGGGAAGGAGGCACTACCTTGTTACTGCCAGGTGGAAATAGAAATCAAAGCTCCCACTAAGGCCTCTATTGATACCCAAGAGGAAGGAGGGGCACCTTGTTAATTCTGGACAGTGGCAGGATTTCTGGCTCATCATGTCGTCTCCACTGATTCCACTCTAGGGAAAGCCTCTTTACTGCTGAGTCACAGCGGAAGTCCTAACTCCTCACTTAGCCTCCTCCAACATCATCCCACTGAGGAGGTGAAGGCATACTTTATTGCTGCTGAGTAGGAGTGGACGTTTAGATTGTTTGTGGTTTCCACTGAACTGTGAGGTGTGGGGTGTCATGCCTTATTATCAATTGGTGGGGATAGAAATACTAGCTCTCTATTTGGCATGCAACATCACTCTCATGAGGATGAAAATTCAGGCTCCCCAAGTTGGGCTTCGCTTGCATAGGTGAAAGTGAGGTCACAAAGTTTTCTGTCTTCCTAGGTTGCTCCTATCCTGATCCTCTGGCTAGAAACAGTAAACTCTTGTTAGGGATATTTTTGTCTGCCCTTTGGTGTTTCTAGGTTTCCAGCTTTTTCAGCTCCATATCTGGGATATACAAGGGAAAAGGAAAACCCAGGGAGCTCACCACCATATCGTTCTTCAAATTCCCATGTTCCTAACTAATCTGTCTTCTTCTCTCCACCTTTCAGAATCTTCTTCAATTTTACACACAGTTTCCAGGGTCTTTTTGTTGTACTTAGCAGGAGGACTAGGGAAAAGTATATCTACTCCAGGTCACAGAGAGGAAGTCTGCCCCATGTGCTTTTATTGCTGTTATTTGGTGCATTAAGATTTCATGATTAACCGGGCAAAGTGGTTCACAACTGTAATCCCAGCACTTTGGGAGGCTGCTTGGGCCCAGGAGCTCAAGACCAGCCTGGACAACATGGTGAAACAATCTCTACTAAAATTACAAAAAATTAGCTGGGCATGGTGGTGCACACTTGTAGTACCAGCTACTCAGGAGGCTGAGGTAGGAGAATCACATGGTCCTGGGAAGTCAAGGCTGCAGTGAGCCATGATTGCACCACTACACTCCAGCCTGGGTAATGGGAGTGAGACCTTGCCTCAGAAAAAAAAAATTCATGATCCATGTACAGTGCTGTTTTAACTCACTTCATAATTTGTGCCTTGAATTTAATGTCTTTGTTTCTCTAGGTTTTAATGTGCCCTTTCTGAATCACTTTGTTTTGGATGAATTTATTTGCTTGGGCTTTACATATCTTTCAGTAGGTAAGTATATTTAATTTGCATTTTACATTTTCTATTTATAATGCTTCCTTTATTTTCTAACTCTGACTGTATGAACTTTTTTCAGAAGTGGGATGTTTTCCTTATGGTAATCTGAAAGGGTTACAGTTTAATTTTTCCACTTTTTTCTTTCATATACCATGTATTAGTCTGCCATAACAGACTAATGGGCTACCATAACAAAGTACCACAGACCAGGTGGTTTAAACAACAGAAATTTACTTTCTCTCACAGCTCTGGAGGCTGGAAGTTCACCAAGGTACCAGCACAGGTGATTTCTGGTGTAAGGGAGGATCTCTTCCTGGCTTGAAAACAGTTGCTTTCTTGCCAGGTTCACACATGGGAGGAGGTTGTGAGGCTAGAGAAAAATATCTGGTGTCTCTAAGGACACTACTCCTATCAGATCAGTGCCTGACCCCTATGACCTCATTTAACCTCAGTTACTTCCTGTTCTAAATATAGCCACACTGGAAGTCAGGGCTTTAACACATGAACTTGAGAGGAGACACAAGCATTCAGTCTGTAAAGCACCCAAAACTCTTTTCATAGATTTCGCACATTTAGACAACGTCTATTGAACATCTGCTTTAAAAGAAGAAAATCAGCAGAACTTCTCTTACTTCCCTCACCTCTCTTCCTCTTACCTACTTTCTGATTTTCCCTGATTATAATTCATTCTCTCTTTTTTTTGTTTGAGACAGAGTCTTGCCCTGTCACCCAGGCTGAGTGCAGTGGCACGATCTCAGCTCACTGCAAACTCTGCCTCCCGGGTTAAGCAACTTTCCTGCCTCAGCCTCCGGAGTGGCTGGGACTACAGATGCGTGCTGCCCCACCCCGCTAATTTTTTGTACTTTAGTAGAGATGGGGTTTCACCGTGTTGCCCAGGATGGTCTTGAACTCCTGAGCTGAGGCAATCCCCCCGCCTCGGCCTCCCAAAGTGCTGGGATTACAGGCATACGCCACCATGCCCAGCAAATTCATTCTTGTTTTTATTTTAGTTCTTCATATGGCTCCCTTTAGAACTGTTACTTCTTGATTTTTTTTCCAACTTAGAAACTATCTGTGTCTTCCCACTGTGAAAGACCAGTAATCTAATACACTTACACTCCTTTCCCCTAACTTCCTGATTTGTTTTATTAATTTCACCTCATAAAGATTTATGTTATTTTCTTCCAAGACTATTTAAAAGTTGAGACTTGGCTTTCTAAGCTGGCAACCCCAGCCCCAATCCTTAAGGAATCACCACGGTTCTGTTGGGGGCAGGAGGAAGCAAGCTGAGAAAGGCCCCAGTTTCTCAGAAATTCCCGCCTCCTTTCCCGTCTCCTTTAACCCTCTCCTGCTGGAGGAATCAATGCAGGGCAGGGAGAGAGGCGTTCCCTAGTGCTCTGACTTCCGTCCTCTTCCACAGGTAGAGTGGAGGCGGGTGCTGCCTGATGCAACGAGCTGGTCTCCCTTCCTCCACTTTCAACAGTAAAGGCTGTTGCTGTTTGTCTTTTCTTGCTAACCTTTGTTGTTTACGTCCTTGGGTGTGAGGGTAGTGAGACAGAGGGCTTCACCCCGCTCCCTAAACCAGAAATCAAGGACAATTCTTCAAAAGTACAGAGTGGTTGCTATGGTCCCTAGGGTGCTGAAGAGGAAATTGGGACTAGGGGAGGTGACCTGACTTTCTCCAGGCCTTCGGGCGGTGGACGCTGGGGCTACAGCATGGAGCTTTCTCCCTTCTTGTCCTGTACGTTTCCTTCTCCAGCAGGGCAGAGACAGAAACATTCTCTGACCACAAAATTAAGACAGCTTCATTCAGCAGAGATGCCTTGGGGGAAAGAGCTCTCACTTTCTTTGTAAAAACTCATTGACACGTACTGAGACAGAGGACGAAAGTGCTGGCCCCCATTCTCCTCACTATGGCCACTTCAGAAAAGGGAGCTGGCGTAGGTACATCTGAAGAGTTGAGATTGAATAGTTTACAGTCACTAGAGGAAATGCAGGAGGGAAGAGAAAATGCTGAGGCTGTGGGGTCTTGGGGAGAGCAAAGTGGATTTCACAAGTCCAGGCACATCTTAGTGTTTTACAACATGAATCCCCTCCGCCAGCACCCCATGTAGCAAAACGCTTTTGAGAAGTGCCACAGTCTAGTACTGCACCTAGGTGAATGTAGGACAGGGCTGGCTATAGCATACAGACACTGGTCATAAGACACAGCATCAGGAGAGTGAGAGGCTGCATGAACTAGAAGAAATCCCCCAGGAGAACCCTGGACTGTGACATGACTGGACTCAAAGCCAAATGTATCTGGCTCTTTGAAGGAAGAGTGGAACTGGAACTTGACCGCCTCCTTGCCTGAGTCATTATTGCGCCAGAGGCGGCACAGTGCTGAGGTTAAGAGCAGGGGCTCCGGAGCTGACCTGCATAGACTCAGATCTCAGCCGTCAGGGCCTCCACTTGCTCACCTCTGATGTGGGAGCAATAATATCACCCATGGCAGAATCCTGTCCCAAGGGTTCAAGTGATCTTTGCAATGCACTTAGACCAGTGCCAAGGGCATGGAAAGTACGATGGGAAGTATTTAAGTAAACTCTGTAAAGCTGGATTGAAGTGTCTATCCCATGGCTAAGGGATGCAGGGAGGAGGGGATGACAACCGCCTCTCCAGGCTGCTCCATGAGTAAGAGCTGTAGCCATCCACCATTGAGCCTTTTGTAAGGCAGCATTCCTAGGTCAGATTCCCACCACTTTTGCCTGCATGCTGCTTTCTTGTGGGTTCTGTCTCCTGCTCAGCATATTTGTTCATCTTTTGCCAGTTGGGTCTGAGGTTTCCCCTAAGGCTTGTGTTTGATCTCTTCTCCCAGATGGTTCCCAAATGTGGTGGAAGAGGCTGTGAGGTCAGCTGCCATCGTGCTGTTCAGACTTTCCTCTGTGGTCGAGCACGCACAGGATGGCTGAGCTGAGGCTGGCAGTGTCTGACCACTCCAGGAGATTGCGGGACCAAGTGCAGTAGGAGGTCCTAGACACACAACTTCCCGTGTGTCAGGCTGGTTCCCACTAACCAGGGGCACAGAAGTGACCCTGCGGACTACAGGCACAAATCGGGAAGGGAACTGGAGCCATCACCTGGACTCCATGGTCTGCCGTCTCCTCCAGGCAGTCTTAAGTCCCACCTGATCAGGCTTTCAGAGCTGAGGTCCTCTGCTGGCTTCACATGCGTAATTTGGGGGTGGGGGAATCTTTAAAGATTCTGATGCCAGGCCCAACGCAGACCAAGTCACTCCCACCATCTGGGCTGGAGCCCAGGCCCAGCTAGCTTTGGAAAGAACCCAGGTGATTTAATGAGCTGCCACTGACTTGGAGGAAAAGCAGCCCGCGGGCTCAGGTCTGGGATGTCAGCATTCCTTACGTGATCTGGAAGCTACAAAGCCAAACAAAACACTTTGTTCGAACGCCACATGGAGGAGGATGCCACTCGGAGCGGCACACGAACATTCCTTCGGAGAGGGAGAGGAGCTTCCTCGCGGGCTTTCTGGAGGAATCGGATTGGAAATACTTGCAACGCTACCACGTCTCCCGAACCAGCTTCCCAGAAAACGAAAAGCACTTGGGCATTCACCCTGGCGCAGGAGGAGCTTTCAAAACCTGCCACAGGCCCCAGAGCTCGAAGGCCCTCCAGGGTGGGGCTCGGGCTTCTGCCGTCCGTTCTGCTCCCGCCAGCACTGAACTCGGTAGCCTCAGCGTTCCCAGGAACCCCGCTCCTCCGAGCCTGGGCTCCTGCTTCCACGCTTGTTCCCCTGGGGTCCTGAGGGTGCCACCGCACAGGGACAGGGACTGCAGGGGCACAGCAAATGCCCGGAGCCTCCGCAAACACCGCAAGCCAAGCAGCGGCAGAAGCGGCGCCATGTCTCTGGTCAGGAAGAGAAACCCTTCCCAGAATCCCAGGCTCCTAGTCCTTGCATCTCATTGGCTGGAGATGCATCACGTGTGCATCTCTAAACCAATCACAGCCCAGATTCACGGTGGCCGGGAGATGCGGGGCTTCCGGTGGCATCCCCGTTTGTCCACGGTAGGTGGCCCCTGCCTCACCCTCCCAGATGAGGGGAGCCTCTTGCTGGTACAGAGCCTCCTGCTGGGCTGCTCAATGACCGCCTAGCTTGGGCCACCTGGGCCTGCTGGTGTCAGTTTGCCCAGGTGGAGCTGTGTAGTCCCCAGAGCTGGCCAGACAGGCTGTGCCTGCTCCCACTGGAGGAAAGTTACCCACAGGGTAACTGAGGCACAGGGCCAGGATCCAAACTCAGCACCGGGTCCACAGCTGGGGGTGGTCAGTCGCAGCTTGGAGTCGCCCGCGTCGCCCCCTCGTCTGGGGATTCGGGCATCACTCCCACCGTGTGGACGGCATTTCAGGCTGTTACCCCACGCGCCTCAGTGCCCTGGTTCGGCCGCCTGCTCCAGTGGATCCTCTTCCTTCCCGCATGTCGCAGATGAGGCAGTGAGGCACGGAGAGGTCAAAGGTGCTCACCCTAACCAAAGCGGCTGGAGTTGAGGAGCCAATGTCAGCATCCAGGGTGACTGCATTCCGGGCACCACACCATCCACCCACGGCTCCGCAGTCTAGGGCGAGTTTCAAGTGGTGTCCAGGCCAGGCCTCTCAGTTACCTGTGGTCATCTGAAGTCTTTCTTAACTGTCGAGAGTTTGGATGGACTCAAGCCTCTCAATATCAGGATTTTAAAAAAGGAAAGAGTCCACCCAGGTCTAAATGTAGGAGATGTTCGTGATGTGAGCAAAGAAAAAAAAAAAAAGGACACCCCAGTTGAGGAAGCTTCTAATTTTCATCTCAGTGGCAGGGACCAGGGCAATGTGGACTGAGGAGAGTGACAGCGAGGCCTGGAGTCTCCAAGAGGACTTAAAAGCCATAAAACTTCCTCTGGTTGGTTTCTGTTGTCACCAGTCTGCCTCACTGCAGTGACAGGCAGTAAAACTGTTATCTTCAAAATGCCTTGTTTAAAAGGCAGCCAATAAAGGAAAACCAGAGAAATGCATCCCATTCATGCTGATGTCAAAAGAAGAGGCGATTCCAGGAAAGAGCCTTTGAAGGAGCAGGAGAATACAAACACAGCTTAACATGTGGCCTGGGACTTAGCATGGGAAAGGCCTCACTTTTCCATAAACATCTGGTTCAGAGTGACAGTGTCATGTGAGAAGAGACACCATAATACTGGACGGGGGTCTTGTGGGCAGGCTGTGAGGGGCTCTGCATGACATGTTTGCTCCCTCAAGCCTTACACTGCAGTGCCGAGTACCCTAAAACCTGAACCCAGAACTACCTGCATGTGAACTCAGAGGTGTGTGTCAAAAGTGTGAAATGAAACAGTATTGTAAAGAATTAAAACTAGAAACTAAGATAATATCCATCAGTAAGGAAATGACTAAATAAATTCCAGCACATTCATACTGGAGAATGACATGCAGCCGTTGAAAAGAATGGAAGCGCATCAGGGAGGTGCAAGTTGAGACTTTATGAGGCCCTGTCACACTCCCCAGAGTGGCAGAACTCTAAAAAAACTGATAATTTCAAATGTGGTGAGGACGTGAAGCAGCTGGAACTCCCATACACTCCTGGAATGCAAAGTGATTCCATCACTTGGGAAAATAGGCAATTTCTGTTAAAGCTTGTGTATACATCTCTTCATGATACAATCTTTTCACTCTAAGCAAAGTTAGAAAAATCAGTGAAATGTCCAACAAAAATTCACAGCGACTTTATTGATAACAAGCAAAAGACTTGAAGCAGCTCCATTGTCTATCACTTGGCTAATGGAGAAATAATTGTGGTGCAATTCATTGATGGAATGTTACACAGCAATAAAAATAGACAATAGAGACACATGACACTATGGATGAATCTCACAGGCATTATCTGAGCAAAAGAAGCCACGCACAATAGAGTACATACTTCCAATTATTAAAGTTCAGAGCCGTAAAAACCCAAATATGATGCTAGAAATGAAAATGATGGTTTTCTCTGGGAGACAATATTGACTGGGAAGAATAATAATGGAAATGTTCTATATCTCAATATGAGTGAGTCATAGTATAAATATATCAAAAATGTATTGTGCTGTACAATTGAAATTTGGGCATTTTGCTATATGTAAGTTATTCCTCAATTAAAAAAAAAAGACAAGGAAAGTTAATGATTAACTTTCATTTTTATTTTTTATTGTGCTTTCAGTATGCTACCAATAGTGAAAAAGCATTACTTTTGTTTGAAAAACAAAGTATGAGTGTTTAAAGCTCTAAATTATAAGGTAAACCTATTTGTGTTCCCATGACAAAATACTCATGACATACTATTGACTGGAAAAGAAAGTAGCAGAATGCCAGATACAGGAGATTTCTGCTTTACATTAAGATGAGAAAGACTGTTCCCATAAGAACAACAAGAGAAACTCAAACAAAATAAAAATTGTACTTTTCTAAAAGACCAGGGGTCGGGAGGGGGCAGAGGAGGTAGGGCAGAGAGGGTAGGCCAGGCAGCAGCATGAAGAAAGCCTTGATAACCGAATTGCAGAAACAGCATAGGCAAGAAAGAGACATGACAGTTCCCAGGCTTCCTACTGAGGTCTGAGGAGGACGGGCCTGCTGTGGATAAGGAACTTCATGGGAACAAAGGGTTGTCAGCTGAACTTTGGGTGGCAGTATGAGCTGATGGGACAAATTGGAGTCTAGAAAAGCCACAAAGGCAAGGACAGAGCCCCTAACCTGAGCAATTCTCCTTCCCCACTCCAAGTTTTGTCATAAACATAGCAGTGGAGGAAGGGTGGCTAAGCAGAAAGAAGCCACACTGTCTCATACTTGCTGTGATTAGTGGATTCCACTGCCTGAGCTGTTGAAATTGCAACCAGCCCCTTCTAAAACCAAACATTGACAAGTCTGAAAAACTATCTCAGGAATTTGAAGTTGAGTAATCACAGGTTAAAGCTGTGACTTTTTTGTCTCAAGGAGATTCTAGGAGAAAGCTGAGTGATTGGCTTCTCTCCTTCACTACATTCTGAAGAAAGGAAATGCATGTCTAGGGAACCAAAACAAAAATGTTTAAATCTTCATTATTCATTTATACACAATGTGCCAAACAATAAAAGTATATAAAACATGCAAGTAAGTGAAAATGTATGGTTTATACCTAGGATAAAATAAAATCTTACTTTAGAAAGAGATGATTATCAGATTTACCAATAATTGGGAAAAGAAAATACTAAAACAATTATTTCAAATGTGGGTGAACAAATGGTATATTTCAAAAGATAAATGTGAATACTAATAGATCATATGAAAGATAAAAGTCAATAGGTGGACTTAAATTGAATAATGCAGAAGAAAGCATCAGTGAACTTGAAGGTCACTGGAAATTATTCAAATTTTTTCCTCCAGACAAAGGAAAAAGATTTTTCAATATAAGAACAGAACTTTTGCAAAACGTGGGATTATAACAAGTAGTCTGAAAATATAACCATGTTGGATCCAAAAATAAGAGCAAAAGTGACAGAAAATGGAAGACAAAAAAAATTCGAAGAATTCGCAGCTTAGATAAAATGGGTAAAAACCTTGAAAGACAGACCTTATCAAAACTAACCCAAGAACAAACAGAAAATCTGAAGTAGAATTTATACTTTAAAACTTTCTGAAAAAGAAGACTTCGGATTCAGATAGTTTCACTGGCAAATTATACCAAACTCTTAAGGGATAAGTAATCTCTATAATTCACAAATGCTTTCAGAGGAAAATGAAGGAAGAGAGGATGCTTCCTAAATCGTTTTATGAGGCCAGAATAATCCTGATACCAAACCCTTGCCAAAAAAATAAATAAATAAACCTACAGACCAATATCCCTCAAGAGCATAAATTTAAAAATTAACAAAATGTTAGCAAATCAAACAATATAGTAAAAGAGGCAATTTATCATGACCAAGTGAGGTTTATTCCAGGAATGTAATTCAAAAATCAACAAATGTTTTTCACCACATTAACAGGTTAAAGGACAAAATTCATAAGATAACCTAAATAAATTCATTTAAAACTTTGGAACAAAATTTAATATCTGTTCAAAATAATAACTTTCAAGACACAGGGAATATAAAGTAAGATCCTGAACTTGTAAAATTACAGATAACACCGTCGTTTATAAGTAAATGCTGAATGCTTTCAACCCAAGATTGAGAACAAGGCAAGGATGTTGGCGTTTATTATGTCTGTTCAGTGTTGTACTAGAGCTCCCAACTAAGTGCAATAAGGCAAGAAGACTAACAATCATAAAGATAGGAAAGGAAAATGTTGACCTATTTGTTCATAGAGAACATGATTTCATATGTAGAAAATCCTAAGTATTAACAACAACTAATTATTAGAGCTAGTAAGTGAATTAAGCAAGAACTCAGGATACAAAATCAATATACAATCATCAAATTAATTTTTATACACTAGCAAAAAGCAATTGGAAAGTTGAAATGATTAAATGGGAAAAAACACCATTAGTAGCATCAAAATAAAACAATAATTACCATATTTAGAATTAACTTTAATGGAAGGTGTGCAAGACCTGTTCATGGAAAACTATGAAACATTACTGAGAAAAATTCAGGAAGACCTAAATAAATGCAGATATGTTTATGTTCATGGACTAGAAGGGTACATACTGTTAAGATGTCAATTCTCTCCTTTTTTTTTTTTCTTTTTTGAGATGGAGTCTCACTCTGTCACCCAGGCTAGAGTGCAGTGTTGCAACCTTGGCTCACTGCAACCTCTGCCTCCCAGGTTCAAGTGATTCTCATGTCTCAGCTTCCCGAGTAGCAGAGACTACAGGCACACACCACCATGCCTGGCTAATTTTTGTATTTTTAGTAGAGATCTCGAACTCCTTGCCTCAAGTGATCTACTCGCCTTGGCCTCCCAAAGTTCTAGGATTACAAGTGTGAGCCACTGCACCCAGCCCCTCCCAAAATAAATATACAGATTCAATGCAATCTCAATCAAAATCACAGCCAACTTTTTAAGAACAGAAAGTCACAAGTTGATTCTAAAATTTACATGAAAATGCAAAGGACCTAGTAGCCAACAATTTTTGGAAAAGACTAACAAAATCAGAGATTTTACACTACCTGAATTCAAAACTTAGTAAAGCACTGGTAATTATGAGAGTGTAGTATTGTTATAAAGGCAAATACATACTATATTCTGTTCAATGGAACAGAATATAGTTCAAAATGGACCATCACTTATATAGCCAATTTCTTTTCAACTATGCCACCAAAGCAATTCAAGGGGAGAAGAAAGTCTTTTCAACAGACTGTGCTTGAAAAACTGGTTGACTATTAGGGACAAATATTTATCTTGATGCCTGCCTCACACCATACATAAATTAATTCCAGCTGGCACAGTGGTGCATTCCTGTAGTCCTAGATACTAGAGAGGCTGAGACAAGAGGATTCCTTGAGCCCAGGAGTTTGAGTCCAGCCTAGGCAAAATAGCAAGACCCTGTCTCTAAAAAAAGAAGAAAAAAATATATATATATATACACATGATATATATATATATATATATTTTAAACTTTAGTTTTAAAAAACTAAAGTTAAACTTTAGTTAAAAAGCTTATACATATATATGTATATATGTGTGTATATATGTATACATATATATGTATATATATATACGTATATACGTATATACACGTATATACATATATACACGTGCATACATATGTATATATACATAACTATGTACGTATATACATATATATATGTGTGTATATGTATATGTATAAGCTTTTTAACTAAAGTTTTTCTCTCCTGTCATGAACTTGCAAATTCAGCCCTAAATATGTAGTGTTTGGCATGTGGCTTCCAGGCCAGATGTGACCCCAGTGAGGTTATCACAGAGCTCAGGGAACATTTTCAAAACATGACCCAGAATCTGACATCTCTTATAAACAGCTTTTGGTTAAGGGGAATCTGCTGGATGGAGAACGGTTCGGCCTGCCAGGATTTTTGTAAGAGATTTGGTCTCTTCCTTTGCTCTGAGCTTTCTCCAGCTCTGTTGGCATTAACCTAAGTTGAGCTACAGAACCAGTGTTACATACCCAGATAAGTAACTAGGTCAATGGGGCAGCTGAAACCCACACATCAAAAGTGTTAAGTCAGTGCTTTTTATGCGAATTAATTGTCTCTTTAGAGCTGTTCTTCAAAATGTTTTTTTAATCCACTGTGTAACACCCTGCCTTTAAGCAAATAAGCATTATTCATAGCGGCGACCAAAATCCACTTGGAGACTGATATTCATCCCAGTGCTGGAGAAATCCAGCTGACCCCCACAACAGCAAATACTAAAACCTCACCCTCATTCTTCGGCACTTTCTCAGGGATTTCTGAGGAACATTACTGGGACATTCTGGAATGAAATCACAAAGTAAGCCAGGGACTGAGGATCTGGCTTCCTTCCTTCTATAAATCTCACTGTCAGAAAAATAAAGGAGGTAGCTACCACAGCAACCCATCCACCTGTGGTGCAAGTGGAAGCCTGACCCATCTCCCAACCGGGGATGCACTCAGGGCTGTCAATATTCATGGGGAGGCAAATCTCTCCCCCATCTCCTCTCTCAGCCCCTGACAGTTTGGCACCTGGGTGGCTTTAGTTTAGTTGTTTGCAGTACCACATCACCAGCCTCAATCCCCTATCAGCAAGCTTGCACCAAGCACCTGCCCTGCATGTACTATGTACAAACATCTCCATATGCCCCATAAAGATGATGATGATATCTTCATTTTACAAATGAGCAAAGTCATTCTGAGAGGTGTTGGGTAATTTGTTCAAGACTGCACAAAATCAGTGATGATTTGGAGTCAAATCCAGGCCTGCCCAGCTCCAAAGTCTGTTCTCTTTTAAACTAACCTGTCATTCTCCCTGATACTGCATTATCAACACTGATTAAAAAAGAAGACAGACTCCATGACCTCGTGAGGATACAGCCAGTTAGGGAAGAAAGAGCGTCATCGTGTAGTAAAGTCCCCTAGTTGCTCTCCCCATCCGAATTATCTAAGATAGCAAAGACCACACTTGTGGGAAGAGGGGTAGAATCACAGGAGAGCACTTAGTGAGGAGTCCAGGGGCCTTGGTTCTCATTCTGGCTCTATGCCAACCTTAAATGTGGTCTCAAGGAACTCACTCACTTTCCTTACCTCAGATATAAAGCAGAGTCCAAGTTTTAAGCAGAAAAAATAGTGTTCAATTCCCCATACCCCCCCACACACACACTCATACATTAGAGTTTAACTATAGAATCTCAGGGATAAGGATGGAATAACCTACAAAGGAACAACTAGATTAGCAGACTTCTCATCAGGATGAATAGAATCAAGAAAACAACAAAGAAATAGCTCCAACTACAACCTATTTTATACCCAGCTAAGGTTTCACTCAAGAATGAGGGTATAATAAGAATAACTGAATGTAAAGATGTGACCTAAAAGAATGAACTGGTGTTTTAAACTGGAGTTTTTTTTTTTGTTTTTTTTTTTTAAAGACGGGGTTTCACCATGTTGGTCAGGCTGGTCTTGAACTCCTGACCTCAGGTGATCCACCCGCCTTGGCCTCCAAAGTGCTTGGATTACAGGCATGAGCCACCACGCCCAGCCTAAACTGGAGTTTAGGAAAACTGTAGTGGGCTCAGAACAATCTCTCCAAGCAACAAAGAGCTCTCAAAGCAAGAAACGTCCTTAGGGTAAAGTAAAACCTGGGGAATTGTCAGCAAAATGTAGCCTCAGAGTAAAGATGAAGTCACTCATGTAACACAAAATTATTAAGCTTTTTGGTAGCTGGAAGTTCCATGCTGCTGTAAAAGAAAAACTGAAATTTTGTTAATTTGGGAAGTAGACAGCAGGCAGAAATTTGATGCGCCTTGATATGGCTATTGGTTAGAGTTTAAAGGGAAGTAATTAAAATGTTCTTGGAAGTGGAGAAAAAGGAAGTTCTTGTTACATGGTGTGGAAGTTTGGCAACACTGTCACCTGAGAGAATATGGAAAATAGAAAATATTCCTAAGAAACTGATGATTTAGCTAAGGTGATTTCCGGGCAGGGGGTGTTGAAGGTGCTTCCTGGATTCTTTCAGCTGCCTGTAATAAAATTCAAGAGCAAAGAGGTGAACTGAGAAATAAACTTTTCAGTTTTCAAGTAAAGTTTAGAGAAATTATAGAGGAACAGCCTGGCTTGCCAGAATGATTCTCAAAGTAAAATAGAGCTTATGGATAAAAATCAAATCCAGGTCACTGTTCAGATAACGTGGTCTCAGAGTAATATAAAACCACGGATGTGACTGTAAAATCCCTAGTTAAGACCTCTGCTGTGGTCTGAATGTGTTCCCAAAATTCATGTGTTGGCAAAGTGATTCCCAGTGTGGTGGTGTTGGGAGGTGGGGCCTGTTAAGAGATGTTTAGGTCATGAGGGTTCCATCATCATGAACGGATAAATGTTGTTGTAAACAGGGCTTTGGGGAGCGGGTTGGCTTTCCCTTCCACTTTCCACCATGTGAGGATACTGCAGGAAGCCCTTCACCAGATTCTGGCACCTTGATCATGGACTTCTCAGCCTCCAGAACTGTAAGAAATTAATTTCTGTTCTTTATAAATTACAGCCTGTGGCATTTTGTTATAGCAGCACAAAAGGACTAAAGACAGCCTCAGAAATATTTAAAGTAATGCCTCAAAGACCATTTCAAATAAATGACTTTCTAAGGATCTTACAAGTGTGCTTTCTGGACCTTCTATGTTAACCAATAGATGTTCTAAGAATTTTAAGATCACTGTCCCCCTGTAGCCTCACAGGTGACCTAAGGACAGAAAAAATCTTTTTTAGGTGTAGGTTTTAGCTAATGCAATTCATATAAATTAAATACCACAATGTTTCTAAAGGAATCACATCAACTTTGTCTAAAAGGAACAGAGTCGATATCAACCTACAAGAGGTCTTTGGGCCGCTGAAATTCTGCAAGAAGGAAGTAGATAAAATGACAACAACAGCAAAACTCAGCTGCAAACACCAGCCGTTTCTTAGGAAAGATAAAAGGTGACTCCGAGGGTGGCAGAAGGCCTCGCAGAACAGCTAAGAGAGTAGGAGAGTCTCTCACAAGCAGTGGGGAGGCCTGATCAAGGAACTGGTGACGGATGCCTGGCCGGATGTCAGAACTGCTATGAACCAATGACTGCTCTTTGCTTCCCATTTTCTCCCTTTTTGAACAGGAGTGTCTATGTGATTATCCCACCCCGTCCCACATTGTATGTCAGGTGTGTAGATGGAACAGAACTTGCGTCTCTTCTCATAAATCAGAACGAGAGGAAGTGCACTTGCGTGACCAACCCTGGGGAGTCTTACACCTGGACCTGATTAGGAACAAGAGGCTCAGCTTTGAGCATGAGATGGAAACCAGAATGGGATGCAGCTATTGTGGGACGTCTTGGGAGGAGATTAATATATGTGGCTTGAGGGGGAAATGTAAACAGCTCTTGTCTAGAGAGAGACTGTGGCAGTTTTAAAACATGAGTGTAAATTCTTTGACATTTCTCCCTAAAGAGGTGGCAGTCTACAGCCCTTCCTTCTGAAGGCGCTGAGCTGTGCCAAAGGAGCTTTCCTTCTGTATCTAAGTGAACGTGTGGCTCCTTCCACCAAGAGAGCCCAAAGAATTAACGTCAAGTGACCTCCACAGCTGGACCCCCACAGGAGGCCATGCACACCTTCTGCTTGAGGCAAAATACTTGCCCTTGGTGCTCTGGGCAACCATGCAGGAACCATCTTGAAGCTGCCATGCGGTGAGGAAGCTCAAGCCATGCAGGCAGGTCATGTGGAGGTGCTTCAGTCCACAGTTCCAGGTGAGCCTATCCTTTGCGTCGCCCCAGCCCAGATACTAGACATGTGAGCAAAGAAGGGTCCAGGTGATTCCAGGCCTCAGCTTTTTCAGGCTTTCCAGCAGGGAATGCAGATGTCCTGGAGCAGAAACAAGCCATCCCTGCTATGTTTTGTCTTTTTTTTTTTTTTTTTTTTTTGTAGTTTAGGTTCTGGGGTACATGTGCAGATCATGCAGGATTGTTGCATAGGTACACACATGGCAATGTGGTTTGCTGCCTCCATCCCCCCATCACCTACATCTGGCATTTCTCCCCATGTTATCCCTCCCCAACCTCCCCACTGTCCCTCTCTTGGCTCCCCTCAACAAACCCCAGTGTATGATGCTCCCCTCCCTGTGTCCATGTGTTCTCATTGTTCAACACCCGTCTGTGAGCGAGAACATGCGGTGTTTGATTTTCTGTTCTTGTGTCAGTTTGCTGAGAATGATGGTTTCCAGATTCATCCATGTTCCTACAAAGAACACAAACTCATCGAAGCCACCCTGGTCCAGGCACTCGGGGCCATGCAGCACATCCGTCTGGTGACCCCCAGGGATTGATGTCACAAGGACGCCATCTCCTTGGTCCCATGGCCGGCCCACAGCCACAGCATGGCCCACATGAGCTGGGCCTGGATGCCGCCCTCCCGAGGCTGGGCTGGGTCCACACTCCGGCAGGGTCATGAGCCGAGGTTGCTGGGACACATGTGCTCCCTGTAACCTGGCAGTTCCTCTGAACAAGTAGGTCATGGGGACACAGCTGGGGAGGGGCTTCTTCTGAGTTAGAAGAAAGGAAATGGGGACCCTGGAAAGGGTCTGCCAAGCCCTGCTGGACGCACGGATGCAGGGTGGTGTGGGAGGTAGGGCCCCAAGCCTCTGTGTCATCACAGACCAGTGGGGACAGCAGCTTCATCACCACTCCGCTGGAACCGCCAGGGTTCCAAGCTCCAGAGGAGCCCGCCACCCACATCCCCCAGCCTGGCTCAGCAGAGCTGGGGCTCTGAACACTCCCGGGTGGGGCCTTGTCTGGATGGAGTGTCCAGAGTGATAAGAACCATCTGCTTTCCTCGGTGGGCATGGGCACCCTGACATGGGCTCCTGGGAGCCCAGCTCCTGGTGCATGCCCAGGCTTCGCTGGGAGCCATCCTTCAGCCAGTGAGATTAGAGGAGGGAGCAGTCTCTTCCCCTGATGCCCGCCTTCCACTCCTGGAGTACCGCGCCTCCCTGGCTGGCTACCAGCTGTAGGAGCCACTGACGGTCTGCAGGCAGATGAGGACCCCCTGCCGAGGAGCTGCGCTTTCCCCAAAGCCATGCAGCTATCAGGCTCCCTTGGCCAAGAGCAGGTGGAGGGAAGGTCTCCAGGAAGTCAGGAGCCTGAGGCTGGGCAGGGCTGCGGACAGTGGGGTCTGCCCTGGGGTGACGCGGGAGGGAGAGGAGCAGACACTTGAGGCCCACTAGGGTGGGATTCCTGCATGGCACAGCAGGCTGCTGCCCCAACCCTCGGGCGCCACCTCGCTCACCCTCGCAGCAGCTACGTGCAGCTCCCACCCTCTGAGGTCACCTCGCTCACCCTCACAGCAGCCGTGTGTCTCCTGCTACATGGGGAGGCTGAGGCACAGAGTGGCACCCACACGGCAGGGGTGGCCGCCTGGTTAGGCCCCTCCCCACGGTGCTCCACAGAGCAGGCTCAGGGCCCTGGGTGGCAGATTGGATCAGGCCTCCAAGCCAGGTACCCACAGAGTCAGGCAGGGGCATTGGCCTCGGAAGCCCACACCTTCCAAGTCCAAATCCTATATCCCCTTCACCAACCACAGTCGCCTCCATGGCCTTCAGGCATCAGGGTTTGAGGGTCACCATTGGGTGCCTGAGGCCAGGATGACCCAGCCACACCCGCAGGTGACCAAGCACGCCCCTGTTCCCCAGGACCAAAAGACTCTCACCAAGACACCACACACCCACAGCAAGGAGGCAGGTCCTGCAGCCGAACCATCACCCACTTCATCTCTCTGCACCACACACACTTCCACACACACAAGCACGGCCACAGACACCCACACATGCGCCCACACGCACAAGCACTACCGCAGACACATACACACGCTCCCACACGCACAAGCACTACCGCAGACACATGCACACGCGCCCACACACACGGGCACGGCCTCAGGCAGTCAAGCCGAAAGCAGAGGGCTCCCCAACCCCTACACTGCACAGCCCTAGGTCCCCCACGGAACCGAGGCGGCAAAGTCCACCAGGAGGCCCTCAGGGAACAGCTCTGCATACCAGGTCTCGGGGTTGCGGCAGAAGCTGAAAGCCACACGATTTGGACTCTCCACCTCCCTCTGGGAATCACTGATGCTCCCACAGACCTTCTCCCAGGAGCATGAATGTGGACACAGCACACTCCGGCTGCATCTCCTCACTGATGTTTCCCGTTCTTCCTCTGTTCTCACAGCATAACTCCCACTGCTCTGAGAAGTGAGGACAGGGAAGGAGCCTCCTGCCCTCACGACAGCTCAGCCCATCCTGTAAAGGGGGCTCCCCCGCATCCTCCGCCTCCAGGCAGGCGGCGGGCTTGTGTCACAGCAGAGCCTAGTGGCAGCTGCAGCCCCTCAGTAGGTCCCAAACCCACTGACACCTGCCCCGGGCCGGTCACCCTTCAAGCCCGCTGCACCCCTGCGTCAGCCGCTACTGTTGGACTGAGCCCCCCCGTCTGTTGGTCCCAGCGGGGACCGAAGGCCAGCTGGGCTTTGGGAGGCAGGGGGCAGCCTTCCTCCTTCTAGAGACTCTGGTGCAGGGTTCACTTTACTTTTAATTCTTTAAGCAATATATATCTATTAAATTGAAAGGATTTATATTATATTTACATTATACTGAAACAAGCAAGTTACAAACAGAAACCTGAGGAGAATCCTATTTTGCAAAACAACATATTGGTGTATAGATGTCTGAATGCGAAGAGATTTCTTTCTTTTCTTTTTTCGTTTTGAGACAGAGTCTCACCTTGTCGCCCAACTTGGAGTGCGGTAGCTGGATCGTGGCTCACCGCAGCCTCAAGCCATCCTCCCACCTCAGCCTCCTGAGTAGCTGGATTACAGGTGTGCATCACCACACCCTGCTATTTTTGGTATTTTTTTGGTAAAGAGGGGACCTCACTGTGTTGCCCAGGCTGATCTGCAATTCCTGGGCTCAAATGATCTGATGATCTGCCTACCTCAGCCTCCGACTGTCAGGCCTCCATGCAGGAGCCCCTGGCTGGCCACACAGACTACTGCGGAGGATGCACAATGGGTGGGCGGCAGGTGGCTTTCTGATGCTTTCTCATTTATTTTTTGTGCTCCTTTGTAGACACTTCCACGTTTTCTCCTTTTTTTCAGCCAAGAATACAGTGTTTTTTAATTGAGATATAATTCACATACCATAGAATTCACCACTGTAAAGTGTACAGCGCCGTGGTTTTCTGGTACATTCACGCAGACGTGTGCCACCACCACACTGATCCCAGCACATCTTCCCTGCTGAGAAAGGAGCCCACGCCCGCTCACTCAGTCACTCCCCGGCGTCGGGGAACTCATCTCCCACTTTCGACCCCGGGTTTATGTGCTCTGGGCATCTCAGACACATGGGTCACGTGATCTGTGGCTTCCGTGGCTGGCTTCATCACGTAGAATGTTTCCACATTCACCCACGCTGTGGCATGTGTCAGTAGCTCACTCCAGCTGCGGCTGAGTAATGGTTTCCTCTGCGGCTGTACCACATGGCCTTCATCCACTCGCCCTTCAGTGGGCACTTTTCAGCTGAACGATGCTGCTAAGCCTTTGTGTGAGTATGTGTGTGGATGTCCTTTGCAGTTCCCTTGGCCTGGACCGAGGAGAGGAAGAGCGGGTCTCATTTAGCGCAGACATCATGGTGAACCAAGGAAGGACCTCACTGTGTCCATCTGCGTTTCCCTAACATCTAACAATCTGCAGGACTTTCCACATGTGGACTGGCTGTTTGTAAGTCTTCTTTGGGGCAATGTCTCACTAAGTCCTTTGTTCACTTTTAAACTGGGCTATTTGTCTTTTTATTATTGGCTTGTAAGAGTCCTTCCTATATCCTGGATTATAGTCTGGTACGAGATATGTGATTTGCGAGTGTTTTTCCTATTGTGTGAGCTATATTTTAACTTTCCCAAATGCCTTCTGAAGCACAAAATGTTTGATTTTTATGAAGCCTGATTTATCTTTTTTTTTTTTGTAGCTTGTGCTTTTGGTGTTGTAACTAAGAAACCATTACCTAATCAGAGGTCCTGAAGGAGGGTGCCTGTGTTTTCTACGAGGTTTACAGTTTCCGCTCTGACATTTAGGTCATTGATTCATTGTGAGTTCATTTTCGCATCTGGTGTGAGGTGGGGCATAAATCCATGCTTCTGCACGTGACCATCCAGGTGACCCCCCATCGTCTGTCAAAAAGACTTTTTCTCGCATTGAATACACATCACCCTTGCTGAAAATCAACTGACTACGTGTGCAGGTTTGTTTCCGGACCTACTGTGTGCAGGTTTGCTTCCGGACCCTACTCTGTTCCGTTTTCCTGTGTGTATGTCCTTAAGCCAGCGCCTCCCCACCGTGATTACTTCGGTTTTGTAGTAAGCTTAGAGATTAGGACGTGTGAGTCACCAAAAGCAGTTCTTACTTTCCCAGATTGTTTTGACAATGCTGCATTCCTTGAATTTCCAACATTGGGTTCACACTTCCACACGAGACTTGGAGGAGACACACATCAACACCATAGCTTGGAAGACGGGGCTGCAAGCCACGGACACCTGCAGAAGCTGTGCTCGGAGCTGGAGCTGGAAAAGGTGAGGACGGGGTCCCCTGAGCCTCAGGAAGGGGTGCAGTCCCGTAAGCACCTTGATTTTAGTCCAGTGAGATCCACGGTGCACTTTACTAAATGTAAAGTAATAAATGTGTGTCGTCTTAGCTTTTATATTTACTTATTAACTTCTTTTGGATAAGAAAGAGGTTATCCAAAAGATTCATAACCATCTGAAAAGTGCTTAAAACCATTAGCTACCAGAAAATATACATTTAAATGGCCATGAGATACCACTACACACTCACCAAAATGATCAGCATTAAACCATCAGTACCAAGCATTGGAAGCATTCAAAACAACCAAACGCTGGGCTTCAGAGGGGCGGCTCACACCCCAGTGCCAGGATTCAGAGGGGCGGCTCACACCCCAGTGCCAGGCTTCGGGTGGGCGGGTCACATCCCCA